>MNCI01029993.1:205545-223032 GCA_015680685.1 Gnetum montanum | reverse complement strand
CACCTCAACCAATGAGCCACATGAGTATTTTATTCATGGATNATCTATGGGAGTTATCATGCAGCTTGGTTGTACTAAGATCCTTGTAGATCTAACAAAAAATGGGAGTAGGAGTAATCAAAAGGGAACTCAAAAATCCAATGCTATTCTAGGGGGTCCCACTGGAAAGATATGCACCCATGCCTAACGGTTGGTGGCTTCTCTGGATTCAGTATTCAAAAGAAAAAAAAGAGAGAGAAGAAATAGAAAAAGAAGAGACAAGAAAAGTGCCACAAAACAAAAATCACTCCTCCCTTGAATAAAATGCCAAGTGATCGTACGCCTTGTTGTTATGGTACTCTCATAGTTGCTCATCATGGGATGAAACAATGCAATGTTACTGATTAGAGAAATGGACTTGGTCCTGATCTTGGAACAACGGGTTAATGACATGTTAATCATGCTTTACACACAGGATTCATTGTGCCCTAAGTCAGTTACCTCACGTCCCTATCTCTGGAATCCCTTCTCCAATTCATTCCATCTCACTGTTCATGTATTTGTGACTCGTGTCTTGTATAGCATTGAATTCATACCTCATCATGCTGGTATCAACATGTGTGTGTTTTTTTGCATCATTATAAATTACATTTAACCCTTCTAGTGCCTACGGACATTTTAAGGTGTGGTTACGTAAGGGCATTATAGGTTGGAACCTGCTTTGGGGAGGACCCACTTGCATGACTTTTGTAATTTGTACTTATTGCACACCACCACATCATCTTATACCCTCCAAGTATTTCATTGTCAAATCCATTCTTTCCTTTGTCATTATTTTATCAAACGTTTCTCAAAACCAAGTCTGACATTCAACTTTTGGGACAACTTCCTTGACAAATTTCTCACTCTAAAATCACACTAAGTAAAGAATTCAACATTTATGAAAGGTAATGAGTAAGGTATGAAATCATTGAACTCTTTTCAAATAACCTCACTAAAAATTGATCTTTGTGTGATTATAGATGGCCCTAAAAGAAGACAACAAGGAGGACCTTCTCATGGTGCAACTGAACGGCCTAGGGGAGGCAGAGGCTAAGGACCTCATGCAGAACATGCAGAGCAAAAGGCAATCATTCATCATCCATCATAAAACTCCTATTACTACATAATATATCCAAGCAAAGGGATGAGAGGTCAAGGCCCGAGCCTATGAAGAGGAACGACGACTATTTGTAGCATGGCATGTCAAGGCCAATCAAGTGTTCCAACAACTACCGTGTCCATGAAAAGTGCCGACTCCATCAAACATTGGAACATCAACATGGATGGCTCATAATCCTCAAATAGAAGAGGAGAAACGTCAGGTGCTTCTTCAATGGTATCAATCTCAGAAGCCTAGCACACAGAACAAAGGAAAGGCACCCATGGAGGAGCCACCACTACTAGGAACCCCATGAGTTCCACAAATTTTGTCAATTTGTGTCTCTGTCCAAATTTTGTTTAATTCCCCACTGCGACATGAATAAATTTCTAGTTAGTAAATAATCCCATACCTATCCACTGTGTATTCAATTGATCTTGTTCCTCACTTTGACTCGAGGATGACTTTTTACTCAATCGTGGGGGTATGATGAAGTGTCAGTAAGTCGATGCATCAACAGGGCCACGTATACGCAGCAACATCGACGCAGCCCCATCAACATAGCCTTCCTACGTCGAATGGGCCCTGTTATGCAGCCACCTATCCTGGCCTATAAATAAGAGGGCCCTTCGCCTCATTTATGCATCCTTTTGTCATTTGTAGCTAGACTCTTTCAGTTTGTTTCCATAGGAGTTAGAATATTTTCCCAGTGCATGAATATTTTCCCAGTGCATGCCCGTAGTGTGATGCTTGTAATTGTACGGAACCTTTATTTGAGTGTGACATACTTGGATGCGCACATGATCAGAAATAAAGATTGAGATTACTTCATCATTGCAGCATTCACTTAGTTTAATTTTTTAATTTAATTCTTAATTGTTATTATTATTTATTGCTTTCTTAGTTAATATTTATTTCTTTCCTAGTTAATATTTATTTATCATCATTTGCTATTCCTGTTGTTAAATGTGGAATGAGTAGGACTTAATCACGAGCATTTAAGTGTGCCTACTTGGTAACCCAGCAACGTACCTAGGATCTACGCTTGGTGACCCCAGTGGTAGTCATGCATGAGGTCCAAGATGTGTACAGATGATTAAGGAACGGATACTCATCGCACTTAGGCTAGCTTAGACTCATTTCCTATTGCTCATTAGTTTAATTAATATTATCTTCCATTGTCTCTAGGAGTAGCATTAGTTTAGGATCACATCATATGCCTCACTCTAGACTACACCATACGTGACAAAGCAATACTAGTCTAGGTGGGAAGACAGCGAACTGTGATCAATGTGTAACTATCTAGATACCACAACTAGCCTGTCCACGGAGTTCGACTAGATCGTGCATGAATGCTCGTATTTGTATGGTTGAGTGTAGGGGTACCTTGCCGCTCATCAGCTATAAATACATGCCTATCAACCACATTTATGGCATGAGAGATTGTAGTTGCAACAAAGCTCTTGCAATTTTTCCATTTGAAAGTTAGAATTTTTTTCCCGAGTGCCTGCAGTAGGAGTCATTAAGTGTATGGATTTTTATTCAAGCATTGTTGTACCTAAGCACGATAGTGTGTGCAACAATAAAGATAAGCTTTCTAATAAACCTTGCAACACTTTGGATAAGTTAGCTATTTCATTTATGCATTTAATTTTTTTGATTATTTATTTAATTTTTTTAATTATTTATTAAATGTTTTCTAGAATTTAAGTTAATGAGACAAGTAAGATAGATTACACAAGCATAACATGCATTCGCTTAGTAATCCCAACAGTGTTATTGCTTGGTACACCTAGTAGTGTAGCACTTGGTCACCCAGCAATGGATATGTGGGTTCAAGATGTGTATAGAAAGTGGGATCAAATGCTTATGTTAAGATTAGTTATACATTAGTTAATTAGTTAAAGTAAATTAGTCAATCCAATTACTCTATCTCCTTTTAAGCATCAAAACCATAAAAATACAAAATGATAAAAATCAAATGCCTCAATTACACTTAATCATACCATTGTATGTCACAAGTGTAATTGGGAAGATAATTATTGACCTTAAGGCACAATTCACTTCCTAAAGACTAGTGCACTAGAAATGATAAAGTCCACGAAATTTGACCAGATCGTGTGTGAATGCTTTGTGATTCATATGGTTGGGCATAGAGGTACCTCACTACTTATCATTGGCATCATTGCCAAGGACTTTTTTTGTTGAACATGTGCTATTTAATACTAAGTAAATACCATTAATATCATTGTATGTACCATAAGGTCAATATCATTCCCACTATACATAAAATTATAAAAGCATACTAATAATTTTATTTTGTTTTGCAAAATTTCTTCTTCTTCTTACAAGCACGAAGATGTCAAATTGTCAGTCCCATAGGAGTGCAAGGTGGTATATACTCATCCAAACGAGTTTGTACCAAACTTCACCTTCATCCTACATCAAGATGAACAACTATGATGGTGTGATATGAAGGGAAACATTGTCTTGCCCCCCTAATAGATCTATGCTTGGGATGCTATTGCAAACCCTTAAGAAGTTGGACATAGTAGATCTTCATGAAGAAGACATTATGGATGGTTATGACACTCAAAACTACCATCCCACTGAAACACAACGTAAACGAGATCGACGTCAGGAGAAGCTCCATGATGCTATGAAGGTGAAACACTTCACTAATTCCTTATTCCTACTAGATTAATATGACAATGAGGATCCTCCCTTTGAAGGGTCTCAACATGACGATTCTCCACCCCTTGTTACTAGTGACAAGGATGTGACCCTGAACCTGTGATCTACTATTCATAAAATAGGTTCAGGAAAAAGTGATAGTCAAGGTAGGGACTCAAGCAAGCATCACAATATCAAGGGATCTAATGATGATAGCCACAATAAGTGAAAGAGTGGTGGCAAACACCATGGTGGCGGTGGTAGTACACCTTCCTCTTCATCCTCTTCATCTGATTTTGAACATTCCTCTTCATCTGATGGTTCTCATAGAAGCCATCGTCAAAATACTCGTGATGAAGGTGATCAATGAGACAACAATGACTGTGAAGGTCACCAAGACTAAAGGGGTGGCCAAAACCATCATCAGCATCATCGACGTAGTGATGATGATGAACCTCTATTAGCAACTTGAAGTATGCTCAACATTGCAGAGGTAGTTAACATTCCAACCAAGCATATGAAAGATAGTCATATCAAGCACTTAGACATGAACAATATCCCAAGATTTGAGGGGGAATACAACTCTAATTCACAAACACATCTACAAGCTTTCCATGATGCTTGTGCCTTACAAAACATAGAAAATGAGTGGTAAAAACTCAAGCTTTCTGGTTGAGGTTATGCAAGGGCAAAAATGACATGAGCCTACTATGGGGAGGATCCACTTGCATAGCTCTTGGTTTGGTTAGTTAAGGTCCCTTACCTTTGACATTGCTAAAATCATATATTTTGCATATTCCATTAAGTATTCCACTCAATGCTCCTTAAGCCTTTTATTTCATTCATCTCCCTAATCAATTTTTCTCCATTTTTCCAAAATTATGAGCTTCAACACCCTCTTCTCATATTTTCATACTATTCTTGGCCTTTTAAGCTTTCATTTAACACCAATTTTACTCTAAAACTCCTTGTATTTTGCACGTTTAACTAAAGTCAATGATCATCAATGGTGATCAACAATTGCATTGACAAGGCCTCATCGATGCAACTGACCGCATCGATGAGGCCCCATCTGTGACATCCCATTCCTAGATGTCATAAAAATACGAATGCCTAATTTATTATGTTCATCATGGATAGCATATCAAAAAGGTTATAAAAACTTAAATAATGAATTAATTAGAAAATAAATAATTGATACTAAAGAACTAAGCAAGGAAAGAAAAATGGAAAAATTGTATTAATGGAAGATAGTACTATAAAGCCCTTTTGGGTTGTCTTCCTATGCCACTTAAGCCTTAGAGGCAATCCAGCACTACCACCATGGTTAGGCTATCCTACCAAAGGGGTGATCAGTCCCTTTTTGTCTTGCTTCACCCAACTCTTATTACTCACCTCTCCAGGCTCCACAACTTCATGCCAGCATGACCTTTAACCCCAACCTTAAATAGCATAGGTCAAACCCTTTCCCAAGGGATACATGAAAAGTCATAACTCCTCATAATAAGGTACCCCTTCATTAGAAGGTTAATTACATTGTTTAAAATTGTTTCCACCCTTAACAAGGGATAGGACATTATAATCTACCCCCCTTCAACATCTAGCTCGTCCTTGAGCACTTCCTTGATATCCAACTACTTAACAGTTACTTCATCGTTATGCTCCTTACCTTCATTTCCCTTATTTTCCTCATTATCATCTATACAAATAAAAGATTAAAATTTATAAACATAATTTATTGCGTCCATAATAAATTCAACCTATCATTCAATATCTGGATGATCAAAAAGTTGAGGGTAAGTATTTAAAATAAACTCCTTGTTTTCCCAAGTCTATTGATGACAATTTGATCATTGAACAAGTACTTCGCTAATAGTTTTATTTCATAATTTCTTGGGTTGTTGGTCCTTAATAGCAATGGGTTTTACTTCAAAGCTAGCATTGGATCATAATGGCAAAGTATTCCAATCCAATACATATGGTACATCATTTTCATGAAATTTCTTTAACAAGCTCACATGAAAAACTGGATGAATTTTTAAGGTTTCAGGAATATTTAGTCGATATGCTACTTCACCAATTCTTTCAGAGATTTTAAAAGGTCCACAAAATTTAGGTGCTAATTTAGTATATTTTCCCTATTTAAGAGAACTTCTAGTAGGTTTTACTCTCAATAATACTTGATCTCCTACTTGGAATTCTTTTTTAAGTCAATGTTGATCTACATATCCTTTATATTTATGTTAGGTAGCTTGCAAAAAAATTTTAACCCTTGTGACAATGTTTTCCATTATTTTCATTTCTTCTTGCTTCCATTTAGCTCTTAAGGTTGGATCTACCTAGGTTAATGGTGTATGACAATTACGTCCATATACTACTTCGAATGGTGTTCGATGTATGGAACTTTGATAATTGTTATTGTAGGAAAATTCTACCAAATGCAAATAGTTCTCCCATGTTTTTGGTCTACTTCCAACGTAACTTTGTAGGATATCTTCTAATATTCTATTCACTCGTTCAATTTGTCCATCAGTTTCAGGATGATAAGCTGTGCTAAATTTCAATTATGTTCCAAGCTCTCTGAAGAAATTTTTCCAAAATTCAAATATGAATTTAGGATCTCTATCCAAAGTGATAGATTTTAGACAACCATGTAATCTAAACACATCTCATATGAATTTTTAGGCTATTTCTTCCGTTGTGTTTGTAGATTTCAAAGCTATAAAATGTCTCATCTTTGATAGATGATCAACTACTACAAAAATTGAGTCATTTCCTTTTCTGGTTACTAGCAATCCCACAATGAAATCCATAGTGATATCTTCCCATTTCCAGGTTGGAACTTCCAAGGGTTGTAATAATCCACTAGGTTTCCTTTGTTCAACTTTTATTCTTTGACATGTTGGATAATTTTTAATGTATGCAAACACATCATTCTTCATTCCAAGCCAAAAATAAGATTTGCAAACTATCATATAGGTCTTAATATAACCTGGGTGTCCTGCATATGGTACTTCATATGCTTCACACAACAATTTGTCTCCAATTTCCTTCTGATATGCATACTCTTTGTCCTTTTATCAATAAATCGTTAGAAGTGAGTTGGTATTGAGGCTCATTGAAAATATTGGTTAAAATATTTTTAAAGTAAGGGTCTTCTTTTATTTGTTTCTTAATTTCTTCTTCCATAGGGATCGTTACTACACCTATCATTAAATTCCACATTCTACTAAGGGCATCAGCTACCACATTTTTCTTGCCAGGAACATATTTGATTTCAAAATCATATTCTACTAACAATTCTATCCATCACCTTTGACGAGTATTCAAAATAGGTTGTCTTTGCAAATATTCTAAACTTTTATGATCTATTTTTAGTACAAACTTCTTCCCACAAAGATAATGTCTCCAAACTTTTAGAGCATGAACAATTGCTAGTAATTCTAAATCATGGGTTGAGTAATTTACCTCAACTCCTCGTAATTTATGAGATTCATAACATACCACTTTATCTTCCTATGAAAGAACTACACCAATTCCTATTCCATAGGCATCCATGAATACTTCAAATGGTATATCTTCATCCGAAATTCTCAAAATAGGTGTTGTTGTAAGTAGCATCTTTAATCTAAGAAAAGATTCCCTACATTTTTCATCAAATTTGAACTCACGTTTCTCCTACAAAAGGTCAATTAATGGGGCTACCAAGGTAGAATAATCTTTAATAAAACATTGATAAAAATCGGCTAACCCTAAAAAACTTTGAACAGTTGTAACATCTTTTAATTCAGGCCAATCTTGAACGGCACTAATTTTTGCTGGATCCACTTGCAATCCTTTCTTGGAAACTATATGTCCTAAGTATGAGGCTTCTTCCTTAAAGAGTTCACATTTATTCAATTTAGCTTTTAATTGATGTTCTTTAAGAATTTCCATTATAGTTTTCAAATGTTCAATATGCACTTCTCTTGATTTAGAATAAACAAGTATATCATCCATAAATACTATAACAAATTGATCAAGATATTCATGAAAATTATTATTCATTAATGCTATAAATGTTGCATGTGCATTAGTTAATCCAAACAACATCACAACAAATTCGTATAATCCATATCTAGTTCTAAAAGTAGTTTTCTCAATATCTTTTTCCTTAACCCTTATTTGATAATATCCTAATTTTAAATCAATCTTTGAGAAATAACATGCACCTGTAAGTTGATCAAATAAATCATCAATTCTAGGTAAAGGATAACTATTTTTAATTATCACTTTATTCAATGCTCTGTAATCGATGCATAATCTTAGAGTACCATCTTTCTTTTTAACGAATAGAACTGGTGCACCCCAAGGTGATACGCTAGGTGTAATTTTCCTTTCTTCCAATAATTGGTCAAATTGTACTTTTAATTCTCTTAATTCCAAAGTATAAAATCTATAAGGAGCTTTTGAGATAGGTTATGTACTAGGAAAAATATCAATGGCATGTTCAAATGTTCTTTTTGAAGGTAATTCTTTAGTTTCACCAAATACTGAATCTTTATCTTCTTTAAGTTCATTCAGGATCTCAACACTGAGGTTGGATAACTTTAACCAACATTGTAGCACCTTTTTTTACTAATCTTTTAGCTTGCTTAATAGTTATCGTATGATTTTGTTTTTTTTTTTTTCCTACCCCCCTTAGAACCCTGACTCCGTTAGTGGTTGGAACTTGTAAAATATGAGTTCCAAAGTGGGCAGTAACATCAAATTTTTATAGGAAAGACATTCCTAAAATTGCATCAACATCAGCTAGTTCAAATTCCAAAAATTCATCAATGAAGGGCATATTTTGCAAAATAAAGTTTATTTTTCCATACCTGCTATGTTTGCTCATAGTTTGCTCATCACTATCAATCAAAAATTTAATTTTTTTACCTTCAATTGAACCTTCAAAAATCAATAAAACAAATTGAAATTTTCACAAACCTGATTTAGTTGATGATATCTTCTTGATAGCTATTGTAGCTGCTTGAATTTTTCCTTTATTCATGTTTGAGTTTGGTTTCTAATTTCTGATTTCGTTGGTCCTTTGTATTTTTGCTTGAAATTTTGGACAATCTCATTTAAAATGATTCTCCCCACAAAAGAAACATCCAAATCTTAATCAAGCTTTTTTTGTTGGTGTCTCTTCTACCATTGCTTGTGGAAAAGGGCTTTGTTGAAAAGTTGTTTGTCGGAAGGGTCACTCGTATCTTATTTGATTCCTCATCATCCTTAGCAATTATATATGCTTCATCAACAGTTTGGGGATTATGGGCTCATGTTTGTAGACATAATTGAGCATGTAATCCTCCAATGAATTTTGAAGCTAATTCTCCTTCATCCTGGTGACTTACATACCAAGAAAGATCACAAAATTCTTTGTAGTAATCATCTACAGATCATTTTTCCAACCTTAAAGAATCAAATCTCATTTTATGCTCTTTGAGAAAACTATTGGGAACAAATTTTTATTCAAAATCTCGACAAAAATTAAGCCAATTTGTAATAAAACCTTGAGATCTCAACTCATTCCACCATGTTGCTGCAAGTCCTCTTAAATACAAGAAGATAAATTCTAGACGTTCATGGCTTGACAAATTCAACATATCAAAGTAATTTTTCATTATATCAAGTCAATCCTTTGCCTTAGCACTAGATCCAGGGGCTCCATCATAATGATCTAATTTTACTTTCTTAGCATGCGCTTGTGTCAATAATTCTCTAAACAAATTAAGCCAGTTCCCATATCCTTCACTCTTGATTTCAGTTCTATGGTCTACAAGGCGGATTTCAATATCTTGTTCATTAATAGGTGGAGGTTGTGTTTGTTGTGAATTCCTAATGGAAGGTTGATCTTGATGTTGTGCTCTAGGTAGACCGTGGGTAGGATTAGAAGGTTGAATAAGATGGTTGGTTAATTGTTTGATGGAGTTAGCAAAGGATTCCATCCTTCATTTTACTTCAAACCATTTATCCTCTGAATTTTGGGATAATTTCTTAATTTCTTTAGAGATATTTTGTATCTCTGTTCTAAACCCTTGGTTTGAGTGTTGAAGTTCTTCTTAAACACCCCTGATCTCATTAATTTGTTCTTCAAGGGCATTCTTTCGGTCATTGACTCAGGCTTCCATTTCTTTCCAATTTATTCTTCGGTTCTGGACATCGGTAAGTTGAAGAAATCAGGTATGTTTGAGAATCCTTAGCCTTTATGGCCCTTTTATGGGATTTGAAATCATTTAGTCAGTTTTGAAAAAAGTTGAAACTGTTATGGATTTCTCATCAAATCTTAATTATATTGGGACCTAAATCAAGGAATTAAAAGTTAATTTTCTATAATCAAAAAGCTAAATTTGACCATTCCGTTGAGTCTGTAAGATTCAAATCTATTGTAATTATTCAAATCTATTGTAATTGATTTTTGTTTAGTTGAAAACAAACTTCAGATTCAAAGCTATAGTTGTTTTAAGTTTTCTTATTTCTCACGTTTTTCAAAACTTTCCGAGAGATCACCCATCCTAGTTCTACTCCAAGACATATTTAAGCGCATATTTATTCTTAAACTAACAACACAAAAAAAAATTGAAAAATTTCTGTCAACGAGAATTTTCAAAATTTTTGTTAATTGCCGGACAACTAATTTAGGGTCTGCGCTGTGGCCAGATTGTGGTGATGGATAGCACGAGAGAGGCAGTAATAGATGGCATAAGAGGTGGTGATGGGCAACATGGGAAGTGGTCATAGGTAGCGTAGGAGGTGCTGATGAGCAATGCGGGAGGTGGTAATAGGCGGTGCAGGCACGCGTGCAGCGATGGCAGTGAAAATAGCAGTGGCGAAAACGGTGATTGAAACACGATTTTTGTTTTGGTGTTGGCCCTTAGGGCCACAGTTTTTTTTTTTTTTTTTTATGCCACTACCCCCTTTTGCGGTTGGCCACAAGCCAATTTTTTTTTTTAATTATCACTAAATTTTTTTATTCTATATATATATAGTTAACTTAATATTGGGGCTAAATTTTGAACCTGAGGCCTCTATGTTGTTTTTTAAATTTTATATATATATATATATAATTATTATTATTTTAATTACACATAAATCGAGAATGGTCATATTTTCCAAATCGTAAGTCAGATTTTGATGAAATTAGTACTAGTGGAATTGTCTCAGAGAGTACTTTGTGTTAAATTGCAAATAACTTCACTTTAGTAAACCTAGAAATTATAAAATCAAAAAAAGTAAACGTTAGCCTTTTCTTGTAAAAAAAAATTATACATTAACTTTTATTAAATCTTTTGTTATCTTAAATTATACTTTCTCTTTTCTTTTACTACGATTTCTATGATTACATTATAAATATAAGAAATAAGTTGATTTACTCATCACAACTAGCAAAAGATTGTCTATAAAGAAGCTTGAAAATTTACTATTATAAAGAATTCATGGCTTCCAAATGTCAAACTTCACCTTAGGCCCTTTCAGGTAGTCGCTCTTTATTGCCTCATAATATTTTTTTTACACCAAAATAATGTTCTTACTACTTTCAATCGGGTTCGTAGCTTGCTTAGGAAAGATGGTTTTCAGTTTCTCACTACTTCTAGATTAGCTGATTTACTAATTTTCCCAATTTTAAACTTTCCTTTTGCAAAGGTGTTCTTGCACAGTGGTTTGAGCAGTATGATAATAAGAAAAGCACTATTTTTTAATTAGTTTTTGGAGTGGTAACGATCCTTCCTCTTGATATCAAAGTAGTCATAGGTTTTTAGCTAGGAGAGGATCCGTTGATCCCTATAACTCGTTCTCCACAATTTAAATCTTTATGTAAGACAGAATTATCCAATTATGTTGCTAATTCCATAATTTGCAAAAACCAATTCAGTCATAAAGATTTTATTAATGATGCTTATTTTGACTTATGTTTATTCATCAGTAGCAAGGCTTTATAGTATAAACAACAATCCAATGTTAGTTTTTATTCTATTTTCATACTTCATGGTGCCATAACTAGTAGAATTTATGATTGGTCGATGTCATGTTTCTCTACTTTTTATACTGCTATGACCAAAATTTCTGTTGCCCACTAATATCCTTTAAAATCCTATACTTTATATCGTATACCTTTAATCATGTGTATGATCATAAGTTATGATCATCCCAAAAAATGTTTCACTCGTTACAATCCTCGATTGTGCCTTGAATTTCTTGAAGATGAAAAGGTTATAAGGAGTAAGATTATGGGTGCTAGAAAGGTCAACTGGCTTTATAGCAAGCTTGAAGTGAAGAAGAAATTAGTGAGGCACTTTCATGTTTTTTTATTATTTCCTTGTTTATTAATTATGTTTTTATTTTATGTATTTGATAGTGCAATCTGAGCTACAGAAGGAACCAATGCAGAGTGCTGAATTTGCATAGGTTGAAGAAATTCAAGGTACTTCAACCTTTGGTATGGTTCAATCACAAGAACAAGTCATAGTTTCTGCTTCCAAGGTATATATTTAAATATAATTTACTAAGTTAAATGTCTTATCTATATTTTTATATTTATTTTATTTTTTATCCTTCTAATAAATTTCTTTTCCAAAGGCAACGTACTAGGAAAAGTTCTAGTAGTCTAGTAGTTATAAGACAATCAACCTAACAACTGGTTCAACAACAATCCCAACCAACTCCTCAACAAGGTTCAAGACATGATAAGGAGAAGCAACTAGAGGTATGTTTTAATTATTTCAAAGTTTGAATACTTTCTTCTTTTCCTTGTATAATATTAATAATATTTTTTTTTTATTTTTTTTATGTTGTAGAGGTCTATGGAGTGACATTATTTTATCCGAGAGATGAATAGAGGTGATGCAGGTGCTACTTTTGCACAAACTCCTATTCCACCACCACTTAGATCACCACTCATACCTTCTTTTCCTTCGACACCTAGAAAAAGTTCCCTTCTATAGGCAACACCAACAACAATTTCTGAATCTATTCCAGTGGTTTCTTCTTTCTTTATCTCTGGTTCTTCTTATTTTATGGAAAAGATAGTGGCGGCTGCTAAAAAAGAACTTGTGCTTCTTCAACGTATTAATCAACGAATCTCTAACAATGAACCCTATTCTATTTGTGAGGATGTCTATCATCTATGGGAGTTACAATCATGCAATTTCAAAGTAGATTATGATTTACTATAGGCTAGACTTCCATCATCTTGGCATCCAATTCTTGAGAATGCTCCAGATGTTGTAAAAAATCTAAAGCAACTCTTAGGAGATTTGGAAAATGCAACATGTTATGCTCAACATCTAGATACTCGTGCATGTTTCCTTCAAATTGATAATGATTGATTTCAAGTAATCTATATATTTTTATGTATTATTATATTTTCCTCTCTTTTCTCCTTTTGGTTTGTTGATTTGTTCATAACTCAATTTACATTTTGTTTCTACAGAGAAAAGAAAAGGAATGACAAAGAGACATGGATGATTGAAAGACTCAACTTGAAAGAAAAAAGAAATCAACAGCTACAACGAGACGTGTAACCGAATATATCAAATAGCTATGTGATGGACTAGTTGGATGTAAAACAATGCTTAGAAAAGCAGATGCTACTACTGAAGAGAGAGAATCCCACTTAAAGATAATTATAAATCTTCTTGAATCACTTGGTCGTAACAAATAATTATAATTGTCCATTTTCATTATTTTCCCATTCTACACCGCCCCCACTCCCCCCCTTTTTTAACGATGTATTTCCTCTTCATTCCTTTTGATAATAAAATAGAATAATATTTTCCTCCATGTTGTTATTTTTCTTAAATGTACTTGTGTTCTATAATAATAATAAAATAAGGTTTTTCTTTCATTTTGATTCCTAAATCATGGTTTGCTTCGATGCCAAATGTGATATTCCATTCCCGAATGTCATAAAAATACGAATGTCTAATTTATCATATTCATCATAGATAGCATATCGAAAAGATTATAAACACTTAAATAATGAATTAATTAGCACATAAATAATTGATACTAAAGAATTAAGTAAGGAAAGAAAAATGAAAAAATTGTATTAATGGAAGAGAGTACTATAATGCCCTTTTGGGTTATCTTCCTATGCCACTTAAGCCTTAGAGGTAATTCGGCACTGCCACCACAGTTAGGTTATCCTGCCAAAGGAATGATTAGTCCCTTTTTGTCCGGCTTCACCCAGCTCCTGTTACTCACCTCTCTATGCTCTGCAACTCCATTCTAACATGACCTCTAACCCTGACCTTAAATAGCGTAGGTCAAACCCTTTCCCAAGGGATACATGAATAATCATAACTCCTCATAACGAGATACCCCTTCATTAGAAGGTTAATTACATTATTAATAATTGTTTCCACCCTTAACAAGGGATGATACGTTACACCATCAATGAGGCCTTGTCAACACAACCTAAAAACCCTATGATGAGACACGATATCGCGTCGTCCCTGCGATATTGCGTACACGATATCGCAGTCCGCTGCCAAATCTATAANACTTGGTTACGAGCATTGACGAATGTGTATGGCTAACCAAGAAATCAGCTACTCATCGCGATTAGATTCTCTCACCCTTGTCTCCTAGAATGTGGGACGAGTACAACTTGATTATGAGCATCTACGGATGTGTACGGCTAGTCAAGGAATCGGCTGCTTGTCACACTTAGGCTAGTTAGGTGCCTCAGTACGACCACTTCGAGCATGTGCATTACATGTGGTGATCCCAGTAACGATTAACATTTGGTAGCCATAGTTGCATAGTTCAGGGTGTGTACGGTAAGTGGGAACGGATGCTGACGCTAGTTAATTTAGACTTAGGACATTAGTTAGAATTAGTTAGTTTTCTCAACCCTTTGCTCGTAGCGTAGAAGACATAAAATCAGAAAAGACCAAAAAAATCATATACCTCGAACTTACTTAACCATACATCGTGACAACGACAAGTAAGTCTAGGAAGACAATGAACGATTAACCACAAGTGTTCCATGGGGCTTTTAGGCATTTAGTCTGCGGAGTTCGACCAGATCGCGTGTACTACGCTCGTTCTGTATGGTTGAGTGTAGGGGTACCTCACCACTCATCATAGGCACCATTGCCAGGGAGTAAGTGTTTGTGCGCCGAATAGAACATAAGGGATATCACTCACATCGTTGTGAGCCTTAACAAACCTTCGGGTTAATTAGAAACATTTCTATAACGGTGAATTTAGCACATCGATAAAAAAAATGCCTTCTTCTCATAAGAGCAACTCACCACCTAAGGACCACACATGAGACAGTCGGCAACATAAAAAACATAACCAAAATCAACCAGTGTCTCAACAATATAAGATGACATATACTCATCCTGATGAGTATATTCCAGATTTTACTTTTGTTTTCCATCAGGACGAACAACTACGGTGGAGAGATTTGCAAGGTAACATTGTGTTACCCCCAGGCCAATCAGTCCCTAACATGCTCTTCTGTCCCTTGGCACAGATTGGCATGCAAGATCTATTTGCAGAATACGTTATGGATGACTTTGACACAAGGGATTATCATCCCACAGATGCCCAACGTATTCGGGACTTAAGGCAGGAGAGTCAACATACTTTTCTGAAGGGCAAAGCCCCGCACGTCCTTAGCAAAATAGGAGATGAGGAACCCCTTATCACGGGTTCTTTAGCAAAGGATGTTCCCCCTCCTAACGATGGTGAGGAGGATGAGTATCAGAACCTATGATCAACGATACATATCCCTAGTTCTGAAGCCCATGAACACTAGCTGTTCACAGAGGGAATAACCACTCATGCTAAGGACGGGCACTTTGATCGTCATGACGATCAGGGCCGTAGTAGCCGAAGAGAAGGCAAGAAACATCATCATGGTGATGGTTTCCCTTCTTCTTCCCCTTCTTCCCATCATTCATCCTTTCCTTCCACATCTGAGTGTAGCCACCATGAACACAAAGGTGAGGATAAAAGTAAAAAGGACGAAAAACCTTGACGGGAAAGTCGAGAGAGAGGACAAGGGCAAGGACATAGGGAGAGTAGGGAACAACGTAGACATCACAGGCGTCATGAAAGAGACAATCATGACGAGCCCCTACTCGCAGCCCGAAGTATGCTTGACATAACGAAGGCAGTTAGGATTCCCACAAGGCATTTAAAGGATAGTCGGATCAAACGATTAGACATGAACAACATCCCACGATTTGAAGGGGGATACAATGCTGATCCGCAAAATCATTTACAGGCATTCCAAAATGCTTGCGCCTTGCAGAATATAGACAGTGAGTGGCAGAAGCTTAAGTTGTTCTAAAGGACACTCACTAAAGAAGAAGAGAGCTGGTACCGGTCCTTAGAACTGGAAACCATTAGGAGGTGGAGTACAATGCTAGAACTGTTCAATGAAAAGTATCAAACGTACTCTAGAGTGTCCAATTTGTGTAAGCAGATCCAAGGCTAGAAGCAAGGTACACACAAACCCTTGGATGCTGCCATGGCCCACTATTACACATTGTTACATCATTGCCTGGGCCATGGGTATGCTCAGCGGGATCAACTTCGCCACATCATGGATGGGCTAAGGAATGAAACTAGAAGAACCCTTGCGATTTACGCCCAAGGGAGACTCTCACAACTCACAGCCCATGAAGTACGTAGCTTGTTGGAACAAGTAGCAAACAAAGAGGATGAACTACGAAAAAGGGAAAGTGCGGAAGAGTATAACCGTGATCCCTCCCTTCGGAAGAAGGAAGTGAAATTTTGTGATGAAGAAGATGAGTCACCAATCAACGAATTGGTGAATCGAAAAACTTTGCCGATCCAAAAGTTAACAACCGAGGTATCGGCCAAAGTAGACCAAATGT
Organism: Gnetum montanum; assembly: GCA_015680685.1. Taxonomy (NCBI): domain Eukaryota; kingdom Viridiplantae; phylum Streptophyta; class Gnetopsida; order Gnetales; family Gnetaceae; genus Gnetum; species Gnetum montanum. The sequence goes on along the minus strand of MNCI01029993.1, from coordinate 206,358 downwards.
GGGATTCCTTAGACTCAAGAATTGAAACAGTCTTGAAAATTGTAGAAGAGTCTAAGGTTGAACGAAGTAGTGACAAAGGTAAGCAAAAGTGGAGAGATTTAGGCCCTGCACATAACAAGGGAAAGGAAAAAATCACTAACTCCGATGTGGCCGAGGATTCTGATTTAGACGGTGATAGTGGATGTAGGGTCTACTACTATGAACATCCAAAGGGATGTTGCCCCATTATCTCACATCTACAGGAGTCTGGGGTGTATGTGCTTAATCCAAGACTCAACCAACGGCAAACACCCCGAAGGTTATCTTATCCACAAGGTAACCCAAGGCAGTTCCACCAACCACTAACGTATTATCCAAGTGGAACTCTGCCACAGCCCATCGAATAGCATCAGCAGTGGCAATACCCACAGTCATGGGGGATGCCACCACCAACACAATAGTACTCTTACCGGCAGCCCAATCCTTATGGTTATTATGTGCAGCAGCCAATTTCTCCAAGTGACTCTATGGGTCACGCAACCCCCAACCGTCACTACCAAGTTCGGGAGTACTTTAGAAGGACTCCTTCTCCTCCGGGAGACATCTCACACTCGTTCCATCCTCCTAATCCATTCACACCTCTTCCACCACAAGTAGTTCCCATAACACCTCCTGCTCCAACAATGCAAGGGGAACGTCCTCCTCAACCGCAGCAACGTCACACTGCAAGAGCTGTAAATATCCAACTTATTGTTGGTTCTGACAACTGTAAAAAGAGAAGACCTTACTTTAGAACCAAAATCCTAGACAAACTCTCGCAACAACAAGCGGTTG
>MNCI01029993.1:175989-200666 GCA_015680685.1 Gnetum montanum | reverse complement strand
ACGATGAATCACCTTAATGAGGTGGCCTAAACAGTTAGCCAGATGGAGAGGGGTGGTCCAATTTTCTTTGCCCAACGAACATAGTTGCCTATGAGGTCAGATCCCAATGCTCAGGAGGTGACGATGTCATTATCACAATACCATTTATTCTCAAAAATCTCTGGGAATGCTACCACCTTCTCAATGCATTTGGAGGAAGGTGAAGCAGCAACTATCTTAGCAATGCAACACCAAGGGTAGGAAACAGTGGCTAAAGTTGTTGTTAACCATGTCGTTGAAGCATTACATGTACCCGTGGCATCTATACCAAATGTATCTACACTTCAAGACATGCAAATGTCCACAAGCATGGCCAACGAAAAGTTAAACATAGCTTAGCATGAAGAGTTGTTGGAAAAACTAGTGGGAACTAGGCAACTGACTCTAGACATCTTTGATTTTTTAGAAGACATCACTACAACCCAATTGGAGTTACTGAATGCAAGGAAAAAATGCATCATTTTGAAGGGGCAAGTCGAAATAACTCAAGAACAAAATCAATGCTTAGCCACAAAGGTTGTTGAACTACATGCCTGCCTTACTGATCCCACAATCCTTAGCCTAGCAATAACAGGAGATGAATCTTTCAAACAACTTAGGAATAATTCCAGAAGGCTGAGAAGAAGGCAGTTATGGCCATCTTTAACCAATCCATAGTTGAAGTAAAAACACACTCAATTCAGAAGGACTTGACATAGATGCACCAGGAGAATGAAACCCTGATCGCATAGAATTATCACCTACATAATGTTGATGCTTAGAAGGACCAAATGTAAGAATTTATTCATTAATAGTAGAAGTAGCTTATAAGGGTGAACACTAAATTAAGAAGATTGGCTGTAGAAAATTGAAATCTATCAATGGATGAAGTGCATGCCTTGCATTAGAAGTCTACCATCAAGATCGCCACTTGGAAGAATGAGGCTCTCAAATTTGAAAAAGTGAAGAATCCCTATAGAGACCAGGTTGGCTTATAGAAGGAAGTTAATGAAAAACACATTCAGATGTCAAAGACAAAAATGAATGAAGCTCTCCAGCAACTCCAACAAGGAAGAAAAATGTGGCAACCCATCATTGATGGGATTGATGCCTACAACAAAGCGGAAATTCACTTAAAGGAGTTGCAAATAGAAGAAATGATAGAATATATAGAGTTGGTCAATCTCTGATATGCAAACCTAGTAATGCTGACTACTGGATGGCCACAATCAAAGTTAAAGAAGTAAGTGGCTAGCTCATATATGTTATACGAGGCTGAGTTCAAGCACCACAAAGACACTAAGCAAAAGCTTGAGACTACAAACGCTAAACTTGCAGTTCTCAGAGTGCAATTCAAAGATTAATGATCAATCACTAAGAACCTAGCCAAATAGATGAATGACTACTAGAAGCTAAAGGACATAATTAAGGCATTCAACATTGAATGCAAATAGTTCACTGTCTAGTTCGTCAATGTGAAGGAGTTATTTTCAATAATCCTGTGTCCCTGGGATGTGCTTGTTCCAACCCATATTGACAAAGTTGCATGGACAATGCATGATCCCAGAAGCAAGGAGGAGAAAATCAAAGCATTTTTGGATGCTTTCTGCCTTCCACTTGAAGTTACAGTAGTAGCAGTATAGTTGTAGCCATCTCAACCATCACCTATGCGTGAAGCCAGTGAAGGTTCCTCAAACCCTCAAGAGTCACCACCACCTGGGACCATCTAATCTTCTCCACCACACTTCACACCATCAAGGAATGTGTTGTCTAATTTTCAAGGGTTATATCATGGTGTTCAATTTTCTGTCTTGAACATTGTCATTTTTTGTAATGTGTTGCTTTGTACACCCAAGCACTCCATTTTTTGTCAAGTTAGTCAATTTATTTTGTTTGCAAAAAGTCAGTCAATAATCCCATACCTTTCCAATTTTGTAAAAGGCCTCAAGGATGAGTTTTCATTTAGTTGTGGAGGTATGATGAGTCACTTTTGGTTCACTGCATCGATTAGGCCTCATCAACTAGCCGTCGTTGACACAGTGTTGGTTTTTGGCTATAAATATGCACCTACCAACTACATTTATGACATGAGATATTGTAGTTGCAATGAAGATCTTACAGTTTTTTCATTTGAAAGTTAGAATTTTTCTCCCGAGTGCCTACAATAGGAGTCATTGATTGTGCAAATCTTTATTTGAGCATTGTTGTACCTGAGCACGATAATGTGTGCAGCAATAAAGATGAGCTTTCTGATGAACCTTGTAGCACTTTGGATAGATTAGCTATTTCATTTATGCATTTAATGTTTTTGATTATTTATTTAATATTTTCAATTATCTATTAAATGTTTTCTAGAATTTAAGTTAATGAGACAATTAAGCAAGATAGATTACACACATAAGTACGGCCACTTTGAGCATAACACGTATTTGCTTGGTAATCTCAAAAGCGTTATTGCTTGGCATGCCTAGTAGCATAGCACTTGGTCACCTAGCAATGGATATGTGGGTTCAGGATGTGTACGGAAAGTGGGATTGAATCCGTATGTTAGGATTAGTTAGACATTAGTTAATTAGTTAAAGTAAATTACTCAACCCAATTACTCTATCTCCTTTTAAGCATCAAAACAATAAAAATACAAAATGATAAAAATCAAATACCTTAATTACACTTAACCATACCATTTTATGTCACAAGTGTAATTGGGAAGACAATGATTAACCTTAAGGCAAGATTCACTTCCTAAAAGACTAGTGCACCAGAAATGATAAAGTCCATGAAATTTGACCAGATCGCACATGAACGCTTTGTGATTCATATGGTTGAATGTAGGGGTACCTCGTTTCTCATCATCAATCCCTAGGTTTTCTTTGCTAGGCCTTGTTTGATGAAGTCTGCTCAACATTATTGGTAGTGGATGAGGATGTTGATGAAGTTTGATTCACCAAAGCTAGTATTTGTTCTACATTCTTTGAGGCCTTTTCCTTTGTTCTCTTATTGGTCTTATTGTAGAAGTTAATGAGTCATTACATTATATGGCCACCTCTTCGTTGTTCTTAGTAGAAGTGATGGCATCATGAATGCTAAGTAGCCTAGGATAAACTAGCTTACCCCTGATATAATTGTTGATTGTTCCTTCAAAAATATCTAACAATTGATCATTAGGCAATGAGTGGATAAGCTTCATTATTGTTGATGTCCATTTAGAGATAAACTTGAAAATATATTTATTATGAGATTTTATGGTCTCCAACAATTCTTACAAAGTGTCATCTTTAGTGATATCATATTTAAACCTCTCCATAAAGATAGTGAAGAGCTATTCTAGGGAGGTGATTGAGTCATGAGAAAGGGGCCTATACCATTTGAATGATTTTCACAATTACAAAGTTAGAAAAACATATTATATGGTGTGGGAATAATTGACTAATAGTGTGCATTCATTATAAAGGTGATGACATGATTCATGAGATCAAACTCTCCATTATACTTGGTCATATTTACAAGGAAATTCCTTTAGAAACTTGGAAAGGTATGATCAATGGGTTGAAGGGATCAATAAGGAGATTAGCAATAGAAATAGTAGAATTGCTTCCATCTAACATGGTATCTTTTTACATTTAATCCTCATTTACCTATAATTTAGAACAAAGATCCTAAAGTAATAACATTAGTTTGAAAGAAACTCCATGAATAAATGGTATAGCAGTGTCAGCTGACACTAGTTTATAGGAGGCAAGGTTGGCTGAATGGATGTCATGATGGACATAGGTGCTAATGATGTCATGTTACAATGGAGGGTAGAGTGTAAGGATCAGAAAAAAGGTAAGGAAACCCATGACTATTGAACAAGAATATTGTGTTATAAGAATTGGAAAGAATTAATGGTAGGTTAACATTTTGCATCAGTGTAGAGGATGTAAGATTAACTATAGTCATGCTAGAAAAAAGAATACAGGCTAGTGGTAAGTTCATCACATGTGAAGCAATGACTGTGGGATTAGCTATAGTACATGTTGTAGGATCAATAGTTAGAAACATGAAAAATGAATTAATAGAACTAATTAGATTCACATGCTACAAAATAAGACTTTGAGGGAGCATGGTAAGTTGGTAAGAAGGATTCGAAGGTAGTGAAACATGGGGATGCTCCTCTTCATCATGATCATGAAAGCCGATGTCACCACCTCCCTCATTATGTTTATTTTGAAATTGATAATTTCTACTCACATTAATATTAGGATGATTCACTAGGTAGTCTAGCATGTTTTGCTTTAGCTAAACTTTAACACTTGTCATTGCTTGAATTTCATCTCTAATGATCAAATATTCTACTAGTTTATTGTGCTTATACTCATCCATTTTTATCAAATAGTAGGGAGTTGGAAGGAAAGGCTTCACATTGTTAAGAGCTTCATAGGTAGCCATCCTCTAGAGCCCATTCTCAATGAGTGTAATGTTAAGCTTTCATTTTCCACAAGAAATCTTGTAGTTATGTCTACTCCTAGGTGTCATGAATTCTTGAGCTTTCTAAATTTTCATTAGTTTATGAAAGTGTAAGTTGTGAGATAAATTAGATCCTTATCTAGACATGGTATCTAAGAGTGCCTCCTAGACACACTCAGAATAAGGATAAAATTTAAAGTGAAAAAATAAAACTTATGTAAAAAATTTATAAAAAAATTTCTAAATGGAAATGACCCAATAAATTGTTAGGTGACAAGTTCAAGAAACTAGAAACCCTGTTAACCTTCCTTCTAGCATAAAAAATGTTCCTACAAAACTATTCTTTCTCAATATCATAAGAATAACTTCATGAATTAAGTGTTGAAATACTTAACCTATAGTCACAAATGGTCTTTGATTTGATATAACCTTCAATAAGTAAATGATTATGACAAATTGGAGCACAAACTTGTAATCAAATGTGGACTTAGCCTACCACACATAAACCAAGAATGATAGATGAATGATGTAAACAATAGGTTTAAGTAGTAAAATTAACTAAGTTTTGATTACTGAAAACAAAACTACGTACAAAATGAACTACAAGAGATAGAAGCATGAATAGAAGAACATAAAATATTTAAAATATAGAGAGCTCAATATAGGAAAAATTATTTTGGCTTCTTTCCCAAATAATGAAGATAATTAATTAAGTTAATGACAAATTTTTGTCTCCTATGGAGGGCCAAAGCTACAAATATTCGTAATAGGTGTAAGGAAGATAAAACTAATGATAAATGAGCAATTTATGATAAAAATGAGGATATTAAAAGAGAAATTAAATCTTTGGAATGAATATATAAATGAAAAATTTGTAGATGTTATACAAAATTGATTCAATACTAAAATAAGGCTATTTTGACTAAGTGTCTTGGGAGTAATGCTAGAGCTGAAAAAATTCTAACTTTGAAGAAGTAACACCAATGCTAAAAAATTATAAGTCTAGGGTAATGATGTGAGAGATTTTACCCTAATGCTAATGCTATACTAAGCTTGCAAATTATCAAATAGAGTTGTGGTAACTATGAAACATGTGAGAGATGTGTAGAAGGTAAATACTCAAGCTGTTTATCTCTCAAAATATAACAAAGTGCTTTAGATCTTAAGAAACTATTTTTGAATTTGGGTTTTGATCCCATATTTATAGACTTAGGATTTCTAAATACCCCAAATTTAAATAAATTTAACTCAAATTTCATTTTTGGAAACTAGAAGTTGAAGTGTAGATTGATGATGTTGAAAAGATCTAGCTCTGGTGTTAATGTTAAGTTGAAAAATTCTAACTCTACTATTGATGCAGAGCTGAAAAATTCTAACATTGTTGCAAATGTTAACACTAACTCTAACATGTTTGCATTGATTTCAATGTTACCAAGGACTTAGAAAAATTTTCAAACATATATTAAACTACATTCCCAAGCCTTCAACACCCATTTTAACACATGAATTGATGACAATTCTTACCATGAGTATACCAAGGAGCTCTTGGACCTAGTTAATGCTACTAAATGCTAAACTTGATGACCTTGGAATGATGTTGATGTAGGTAGGGTGACCCTCAAAACTACCTTTAAACCTGTTAAAATTAATATTTGGTGCCTTAGAAATAATGTCAACTAGTTGGTGGAGAGCTCGAGAAGCTAAGATCAAATCCAAAATGCTAGTTTTTATAGGTGAGAAGTGTTGGGCTAATGATGTTGGGGATGACATGAAATGCTAAAGAAAATCAAACTTTGGTGTTAATGCTAAGCTAAAAAATTCTAACTTTGAGGCTAACGCTAAGCTAAAAAATTTTAACTCTAGCACTAGCACTAAATTGAATAATTCTAACTCTAGTGTGAATGCAAAGGTGAAAAATTCTAACTCTGATGCTAATGCTCAAGTATAAAACTATAAATTTTGGTTCTAAACTAAATTCTGATGTTAACACTGATGCTAATGTTAGCATCACCTTATCTCACACTTGGAAAAAATTTTCAACATCTCTAGGTAATGCCTATAAAAATTTTCCAACATCACCTCGATGACACTTAAAAGAGATTTTCATCTCATATCTAATGAAGCTTACTAAAACTACTTAAATTAATGCCTATTATTTTGGGAATGACTAGGGAACACCCTTGGAAGCCTATAAAATCCAAAGATGCTTTCAAAGATGGTGGCTTTTAGAGTGTTTCTATAGATGACTTTGATGCTAATATTGATGTTAGCGTTAGCACCACGTAGGATTTGCAAACTTTTTCCTTCTTAAGTTTCCAAGGTAAACTTGTCAAAATGTCAAAAAATGATGTCTAACATGTTAAGAGTTTTGTAGATGAGCCATTTAGAGTCCCATGGAGCTAAAACTAGGACCAAAAAGAAATTTTAGTAGTGGCATGCATAAGATGGTCTAAGGATGATGCGAATGCAGTTTCAGCATTATCTTTGATACATAGAAAACTTTTCATTTTCAAATTTTTCCAAGGTCACCAAAAATGATGCTCATATGCTACATTATGAGTTGGAACATCTTTCAAGGGTCTATGAGAGCCTAAAACATGCCTTATGATGATGATTTTAGGACATTTTGATGATCCAAATGAATGTAACAATGTTGAAACCACAATTATCTTCATTACTAGCAAGCCAAAAAAGTGGATACAATAGGTGACACCTTGAGGGAAGTCAAGGTTTAAGGTATGCAAGGGGATGACGAAGGAAGCAAGGTGTCACATCCCCTTTCCCAAATGATGCTGCTACCTAATGAAGATGGTGTCTCTTCATAACAAGTGTAATTATTATTTTAACAAGAACCAAAATGGTAGTGGTAATTAAGACCCTAAAGGGCTTATTGTAATAACAGATGTGTCTCTTAAGGTAACCTTTGGGGTTTTGACCTAAGGCATTTATACCGAGGATTAGAGGTCATGTCGACATGAAGTGGTAGAGCTGGTATAAGCAAGTCACGAGAAGCCAGGTGAAGTAGGACAAGAAGTGGACTGGCCATCCCTTATGGTTGGGTTATAGGCCTAACCATGGTGGTAGTGCTAGATTACCTCTAAGGGATAGATGCCAAAGGAAGAAAACCCCAAGGAACACTCTCAGAGCATGATCTAAATACACTATTCCATATTAATAAAGCATTCTTTTCTATCTCTTTCTGCATTTTTCCTTATTATTTCCTTTATACATAATGTCGAATATCACATATATTTTGCATTTGGTATATTTTCTTCATATGCATAATGTCTAATATATCATATATTTAATGTTTTCCATGACATTTGGGGACAGGATGTTACACAAGGCTAGTGGTAAATGATAGTGGAGGAAAAGGTTGATGGTCAACAAGAAGGATGAGGAGGGACAGATTAGTGGAGGTTATCTTACAAAGAAGGTAGTCATTATTTTAATGTATAACTCCAAGTTCTAGGTTAAATTCCAATGGATAACATTGAGTTAAAAAGTTTTACTCAAGTTCTATGAAAGTTTTATATTAACTATATATCCAAGAAATGCATATGATCATCTTAGTAAGACTCTTAATTTTAAAGCTTCAAGTCATGAGTTTAATTCTAGTGGAAAATGTTCAGTTATAAAGTTCTAATTAGACTATATATCTTAGGTTGTACCTATATTACAATTATTTCAAGGTTCCAATACACCCCCATCCCCATTCTAGTTCAGGTTCGCATAATCCCTCTCTTATCCTTAACTCATTGTGATTGTAATATAGTCAACAATATACTTTCTTAGAACTTAGATAGAATATAGATAAAAATTGAAATTATACTTACTTCCATTGAGTCTCCTTGGATCTATCAGACTAGTTTTACAATTTCTTTTATGGAATTTTTAAAATTTATAATTTAGTGCTACCTAGTAGAAACAACCTGTAATCTCAGGTTATTAGGCCAAGAACCTCACTACTAGGCTAACATCTCATTATTAAGTATGGGTCAAGTTATCAAAAATATATTTTTAATAACTAGTGACATATGAAGGGGGTGGAAGGTGATGGACCCTTGAAAAATATTAATAATGAACAAAGAGAGTTTAGAGTATGTTACAAGCTTGACATTGAATAAACATCATGAAAAACAAAAAGAAAAAACTTTTTGATTTTAGGATTGTTTACTCAAGTGTACAACCTTATAATTGACACTTTGAAAAATAAATGAAGAAAATTAGTTGTTAGTAGGGAGGAAGGTCCAAGTCCTAACAAAATTTACATCACTTTTCAACATCCATGCTTGAACTTAAAAAAGCAATAGGATTTGAGATAAAGAGTTATAGCTCAATACCAATATTGGTATCAAAAAAAAAAAGTGGCACGAGTGAAGTATCTTTACCTCATCACTTGTTATTAATCTTACATTAAGAATCTTCACAATCAACTATAGTCTTCTTGTGGAGATAGCTAAAGATATTGAGCTTAAGTGGTTAGTTTATTATTTTACAAGATCATTATATTCCTCTATAATTAAAAATGATGTGTTAGCCTAGTGTTAAGACTCTTCATTTGAAAGTTCTAACTCATAGGTTTAATTCTAGTGGACAATACTGAGTTTTAAAGTTTTAATTAGACTAGATATCCTGAAGTGTGCCTATATTACAATTATTTTGAGGTTCCACCACCCTTATATTCCTTGATAATTCCTCTAAATTATCATGTTGGTAACGGTTCACTAGCTACAAAATTCAATTTCAATCAACTTGTGAGAGAATTTTATAAAAAAGAAAGATTTATCTAATCACAAATTTCTTATATTAAGTGTTTTTTGTAAACTTAATCTTGAACTAAAATTTGTTTACAATCATACCCCATATATTTATTTTATAAAATAATAATAATATACAAAATTACTTTGAAAACAATTTGAAGATAGTACTTTTTACACACAAAAAAGCTTACAAATTAAAAATAAGTTAAAGCTATGTTGTCATTGTTATTAAAACTCATGAGTAAAGACTTGGTTAACAAGAAAGAAATTCAATTAAAATTAGTCACATCAATAAATTAGAAAAGGAAAGATTCAACAAAGCTTAGTAATTATTGGAATTACAATCATATTACAATTTTATAAGGTATGCTTAAGCAAATTAGCTCATGATGGCTTTCTTTTACTAAAGGATCTTGGGTTACTAATGCATCTAGATTATGTACCACTTGGAGTAGATTTGGTATCACTGCAATTTCTTATCCATGTCTACATGATAGGTGGATTATTTGGAATAAAGCTTTTAGCCTTTATGGTTTGAATAGAAAGAGGAAAAGAATTTTAAAAAATTAATTACTAATCTTGAAAATTTATTTAAAGTTAACAACAATTTAGAGCATGCTTTTATAGGCATTTTTTGGAAGGATGGTAGATATGTTTTTCCTTTTAATTCAAAATTTGCATACAATAATATTACAAAGAATGATTTTATTTATAACAAATTCAATTAAGCTTTGAAAATGCAATTATCATTGCACTTTTGAAGAAGAAAATAAAGATATTTGAAGAGCTTCTACATTTCATAGAATTTGTATTTTCTTATGATGTGTTATTCATTAAGATCTTCCTATCAATACTAGTCTTAAACATATGACCTAGAAAAGCATGATGCAAACTGTTGTATGAGCTCATCAATTTTTGGGACTTGCAAAGCAACATCATTGACCTCTACGATAGGCATTTTAGCCCATTTCCAGGTTTCTCATTTCTTTTGGCTTTTCCTTGACACCATCTCAACTCATTCTAACAACAATTTAAGCATCTCAAAAGTTGTGCAATGAAACTTGGAAATGTTTCTAAAATTTTTCTAAGTAGCATGCTGATGTTGATGTTGCATCAACATCAATACTTTTGGCATTAATATCATCTATGACTAGAGTCTCATCTTGGTCTCGTAGACCTCTCAGCATCATTTTGGTAACTTTTAATATTAGTTTCAAGGTTAAATGAGGCCTTGGTAGCTCAAAATAGCAACTTTAAAAAATATCAAAATTTTGTTTAAGGGTTGCTAATGCTAACACTATGTGATGACATCCTTGATGCTATTGATCTTCATGTAAGATGACCAAACTTAATGTCCAACACCATCTCCTTGTCTCTAGAGTTCCTTGGAATCATCTTGGCATCCTATGGTGTTAGTTCAAAGGTCAAATGAAGCTTTGAAAGTTGATTTTTGGCACTTTGAAAAATTTGTGAAAACTTCACTAAGTGCTAGTGATGCTGATGTTGCATCAATGTCACCTTGACGAGTTGTTACATTTACCAAAAACTAAAGACTAGACTTGCTATTTTTGAACTTAACAAGAAGTTATACTTAACTTCAAGTTTGATTCTAGCAATCCTAAGGTAAATTTGGCAACTTCAAGCTTATAAATACAAGCTTAAAACACAAATATCAAGTCAAATCTTTTAAAATTTAAGAGCACTTGTTAGATTTCAAAAGACCAAGAGTACAAGCATTTGCCAACATTGCAGCACCCACATGCTCCTCAACCATATTTAACACCTTTGGTGATAATTTTAAAGATATATTTTTTGGGCTTTTATAGTTGTTCTTGTAGAAATGTTCTTTTTATTCCTACAAGGATACCTTTATGAACTAAGTGTCAAAAAAAACTTAGCACAGCCGTAAATAGTCTTCAAATCAATATAACCTTTGATATATCAATGATTCTAAAATGAAGAAACACAAAACCTCCAATTAAATACGAACTTAGCTTACCAAACACGAATCAAGAATGATAGGAAAACAATGCAAAAATAAAGTTTTAACTATTAAAAATAACTAAGTTAAAAATTGCTAAAAAATGACTAAATATGAATTCTCAAGAAACACCTTAGAAATAAATGAGTATTAGAGGAGGAAACCCAAGTTGGGGTGCAACCAAATGTTCACAAAGACTAGCTTGTTACAAAATAGATTGACATAGAATTAGATGAGGCAAAGAGCTCTCAATTAAGGATAAAGAGAATTCCAATGGTGACTCCACATAGTAAAAAGGGAAAACTTCCTTGCAAAGATTACTGATGCTAAGTGTAACTGGAACACACAGGTCTTTTCCATAGCTACAGCAAATGAACCAATTGATGACTGTCCAGATTGAACTTGGATGCTTGAGATGTGAGTTGAAAATAGGTGAGGCGAAAGATCTGCAACTTCTCCAACATGGTAAGCAAACATTTGTTAGAATACTCTATCTTTTGAAATAGAACATTGCATCTTCGTTTCCAAATATAATATAAAATAGTAGGCCTAATAACTAATATAAAAGAGTGTAGGATATTCAAATAATAATATTATTATGTAAAGAGAAGGGTTTCAAATCGTTTCCTAAAAAATAAGATTTTTATATGGAAAAACGACTAAATATAAAAATGTTGATATTCAAATAATAATATTATTATGTAGAGAGAAGGGTTTCAAATCCTTTCCTAAAAAATAATATTTTTATATGGAAAAATGACTAAATATAAAAATGTTGAAAATTTAAATAAGTATGGAATATAATGTAAGAGATAGAATAAATTTCAAGTATGGAACACAAATAAATGGATGATAAATGATGAAATTAAGATTTTAAAATATGGGTAAAGGGTCCTAGATCCTTTCTGAACAATGAAAATTCTTTCTTAATGAACTATGTAGTATTGACCTCCTATGGAGGTCTAAACTAGAAGTAGTAGATGAAAAACATAAGTATGATAAAACTCATAAAAGAAGCTCAAATCTTGAGCAAAATATGGATTTGAAAGGTAGAATCAAACCTCTAAAGGTTTAGGTTATGGATGGGAAATCTATAGGCATGATCCAAAGTTAATTATGTGCCAAAACAAGATTGTTTCAACCAAGGTTCCTATCATTAATGCTGAAGCTGAAAAATTTTTACTTTGAAAAGTACTACAAAAGCCTAAAAAATTCTATCTCTATAAATTGTCATCGAAGGTGTAGAAGGTGTTGAAGATTTCCGAGTAGCATGCGGGTGCTACAATGATGAAAGATGCTTGTGCTCTTTATCTCTCAAAATCTAACAAGTTCTATCAAATCTCAAAAGATCTAACTTAAAATTTGTGTTTTAAACTCATATTTATAAGTCCAAAGTTGCTAAATTTAACTTGGGTCTACTAAAAGTAAACTAGAAGTTAAGTATAACTTGTCATTAAGTTTGAAAATAATAAGTCTAGCCTTCAGTTTTAGCAAATGTAGCAACTCATTGAGGTGATGCTGAGACTAATGCTAATTTAATGTCAATGTCACTAACACTTAGTGAAATTTTCAATAATTTTTAAAATTTTTGAAAATGAATTTTTGGAGCTCTATTTGACCTTTAAACTAATATCATAAGATGGCAAGATGGTGCTCATCACTCCAAGAGATGAGGAGATGGTTCCAAATGTGGCATCAACATTAGTGTCAACATAAGACTTAGAAATTTTTTTGATATTTATCAAGTTTCATCTTCCAACTTCTAAGAAGCCTAGATTGTTGCCAAAATGAGCTAAGATGATGTCAAAATAATGTCGAGGGATACAAGAAACATAAGAACAAGCTAAAATGCCAAACATGAAGCTTATTGATGTCATAACATGAGTTCCAAGAGCGTGAGTATCCATACTTAGTGAATTTTTTATCATTTTACTAGAGTTAGTTTTTCAAGCTCTTAGAGCCTTATTTGGCCTCCAAATTAACATCAAAGATTGCTAAGGTAAAGGTGAGGAACCCTTGAGGTTTGTAGATGTTGTAGGATGCTATCTTGGTGTGTTGGTGCAAAACTCGCTGGAGTGATACCGATGTTGACGCGAGTATGAGAGTTAGTAAAATTCTTTGTGGTTTTTAAGGCTAAAAATTCCAACTCTCAAAAAGTCAAAATTGCACTCAAAAAGAGGTGTAGTAACCTCCTACAGGTGGTGAGAGACCTACAATGCCATGGAATGCTACATATCAAGGGTGCAAAATGCTATGGGATTGTAATGAATGATTCCAAAGGTGCCAAAATGAGTCATGTACTTGTCTATGCTTCATACTTAGGACAAATAAATTAATCTTTGAGATGCCAAGAAAACTACTAAAAATGACCTTTTTCTAAGTCTTGATGCAGCAAAATTACTATTAATGAGTCGTCTCCGCCACGAGGGTCCATGGCGCATGTCAAAACGTAGATTTGGTGAGATTTAAAAGCCCCGATGATGGTGATACCAACATTGATGCCAATGCTAACACTAATGCAACATCAACATTAGTAACACTTGGAAAAATTTTAGGCTTATGTTGGGAGTTTTTCAAATTTGCTAGAATTAACATCGAGAAGTTAGAATATGACCCTGAATGATACTTGGAGCTATCCAAAGGCCATAAATGTGTTTTGCAAGGCTATTTTTGGGGCATTCTATGTTGTAGTATTGAAGGAAATCCAATTTGATATCCCATCTTGACCTTAGGAATCCTAAGGTCAAATTGTCAAATTTGCCAAATTCGAACTCTATGATGTTAGGGGAGCTTAGGATGTATTGTTTGGGATCCTCTAGGATGCAAAATCCATGATAGCTCTAATACCTAGAAAAATTTTAATTCATGTAAGCTCCAACACTTACAAATTTTAGTTCTATATTTTTTCAGGGATCATGAAAAATTAAGTCCATGAGCTAGATTATGAATCGAAATGATCCCTGATAGCCCCCAAGAGCTGAGAATATGTCTTGTGATGATGTATTTGGAGGTTTTGAAGGCTTGAATCCTCACTCAATGGTGTTGAAAAGACACTTAGCCTTAATCTGTAGCAAATTGAAAAGGTGGGTACAATAACAATACTTTTCAAATTTGGAATTTTTTCATCTCCAATATCAATGATGAGAACCGTGGCCAAAACAACCCTATTTTGGCTAGGAATTGACTTCAGATCACACCTATAGCTACCCCATCCATATCCTAACTCTCCATAAGCTCAATTTCATCCTCTAGATTCATATTTTGTTCAAGAACCAAGTTTCTTTTATCAGTTACATTATACTCATGTTTTTCGTCCATGGCTTATAGTTCGACCCTCCCTAGAAGGTGAGCACTTTGACATTCTTTAATAAAGCATTTTCATTGTTCGAGAAAGGATCCAAGACCTTTTTCCCATATTGTAGTGTCTTATTTTCATAATTTATCATCCATTTATTCATGTTCCATACTTAGAATTTATTCTATCTCTTATTTCCCATTCCATAATAGGTTAAATTTTTTAGCATTTTTATACTTAGCCATTTTTTTATATAATAATCCCATTTTTGGAAAGAGATCTAAAACTCTTCTCTCTACATAATAATAATATTATTTTAATATCCTACGTCCTTTTATATAGGTTTTATACTAAGTATTAAGTATTATTCCATCATTTATACTCCATTTCACAATTTATTTTATGCTCCTTCATTTCATTATCATTGATATATTGGGGGTTATATTGATTCAAAAACCATTTATGACCATGCACTAAGTCTTTATGATACTTAGTTCATGGAGGTGCCCTTGTAGGAATAAAAAGAACATTTCTACAAGAACAAAAACTTTCGTATGTAGTTATTTTCTAGTTGCAAGAGCATAACTATGACCTCTCTTCAAAAGTCAAATACCATATTCTCAAAGATGTCACTTTTTAGCTACAATTTCAAGTGAAAAAGTTCATAGGGAAAGCTAAACAATTAATTTTCTTTTTACAATATTAATTTCTTTTTGTTTTGGAGGCTGAAGGATAGGAGGCTTTCAACTTTTGTTAGTATTTATTCTTGATTTTTGATTGATGTATTATTTTAACTTTAGAGAGAGTTTTCTCCTTCTCTTTACAAAAAATCCTTTAGTAAGAAGTGAAACCCTATGAGGGTGCTTTTGAATAAGGGCAAGGCTTGATCCTTTTCCTACCCCAAAGAGGAGGTTTTTTAGGATTGGTTGTAAGGATGAAAACTTAAAAAAGCATCCTGAAAACTATTAGGCTTGTTTTGTAGATGCTCTTTTTAATGATTTGATGTACTTTGAATTTTTTGGGGTTCAACACCATCTCCATATCTTAAATTAAGTATTAAGTATTTTTTAAACTTAACTTTGAACTAAAATTTGTGGTGCAATTGTAAGAGATGAAATATTTCATAATCTCCTCACAAATTTCTTAAACTAAATAATTTTTTTAACTCAACCTTAAACTAAAATTTGTTGTAGCATCATACTAGTATGTTGTTTTGAACTCCACCATCATCCTAGCCTTGTCCCAACAAAATGGGGTTAGTTACATGAAGGTTTTTTCTCACCATCCACCTCAATGAAGAGCTAGGTCTTTGTTTATTTGTAGTTTCTTCAAATCATCTTCAATCATTTTTTCCCATGTCTTCTTTGGTCTTCCTTTCAGTGGCTTTCTTGGAATAGTGATGTAGCAACCTTTGTTTAGAGGCTCATTGTTTAATCTTCTTTGCACATGTCCAAACCATCTAAGCTACTATTCTTGGAACTTATTTGAAATATAAGCAATTCTAAGTTTTCCTCTAAATGTCTATATTATATAGTTTATATTTCACATTTCTACCACACGGATTTGTTATTTGTGCCTCTTTTGTACAGCCCAACATTCAGCACTATATAAGATAGCAAATTGCAGTCCTATAAAATTTCTCCTCTAATTTTATCGGTATTTTTTTATGGCATACAACACCCCTAGCCTCTCTCCATTTTGACTAGCGTGCCTCAATTCTATTTCTTATATCTTTAGTATGATTAAAGGAATAATGCTAAGTTGGCAAACTGTTGAGAGTGACGGGCTTTTTTTTTTCTGCCTTAAATTGATATTTCTATTTCACAGCTATTTATGCTATTATTTAAAAATAACTAAATAAGGAAATGAGGTAGGATAAAAAACGGAGTCCACATTTTCTAATGTCACACGTATATATTCGCGATGCAGCGTGATCCTTACTTGCGTTAAGTCGCTGAAACAGCAGGGGAAGTGGGTTTTAGAAGCTTCTGCTACCTTCGACGCACAGGAGCGAACATCCAAAACCCTATTTATTCGCAGCGAACAAGTGTTTCCACCATTGCTACCTTCGACAACAGAAGCAACGATAGAGGATAGAAAGCCTGTTTATTTGCAGAAGCGAAGATATACGGTACCGAATATATACTTTGAACCATCAGGGTTTTGACAGGGTTTACTTATAATTCAATCGTTTCGAGATATGGCTCTTGGTTCGCTCTTGCTGTCCAAGATTGCCGTTGGATGCCGTGCAAAGGCGCTTTCTTCAGCATCTCAGCCTGCATATCTTGTGAGTGGATTTCCACGACATATCGTCGCCATACTCTAGGGTTTTAGGTTTAAATTGTATCTAGTTATTTTTTGTTGTTGAATCGACTGGGATTTGGGCACGTTTGGGTTGTAGATTACTGGAATTTATTTTGCTCGGTGTGTGCTTAAGGGCTTCACGAGCTAGCAGTTGTTTGCGAAAATCCTCAAGTTTGTTGTGGTGCGTGAAGTTGTTTAAGTTATCAGGGTTTGCATTTTGTTTCTTGAGTCTTGACTTTTTCGGGCTGAAATTACGTATATTTAACGAGGAAACAATTAAAAAAAGCTCCAGAAAATATATTTTTGTTTGTGATTTGTGATTTTTATTGATGTAGGCTGTGCAGGGTTTTAAATCTGCATTAGGTGGCTCTCCATATACGCAGAGATGGCTCGCTGCAGCAAGGGCTTTCAGGTACCTTGGATTGATTCATATTTTTGATGAGTTTTTTCCCCCTTTATTGGTGTAATTTGTGTACTGAATGAATTTTTATGGATTGATGTAATCTGTGCCGGAATATTTCTGCATGGATTTCTTTCGGTGTCCCGTTTGATCTTGTGTTCTGCCTGGATGTAGCTCAAAGGCAGCTGGCAACGATGTTATCGGTATTGATCTCGGTACAACAAACTCTTGTGTTGCTGTCATGGAGGGAAAGGTAATTCATAAATATCGAGTTTTTTTATGTAGAAAAAAATAATTGTTTAGGCTGAAACCATTAATTTTATCGTCCAACAATTGCAGACACCAAAGGTAATTGAAAATTCCGAAGGTGCTAGAACAACACCGTCCGTGGTTGCATTCAATCAGAAAGGAGAACTGTTAGTTGGTACTCCTGCAAAACGTCAAGCTGTGACAAACCCTACAAACACATTATTTGGAACAAAACGTTTGATTGGCAGACGGTTTGATGATCCCCAGACTCAGAAAGAGATTAAAATGGTGCCTTTCAAAATTGTGAAGGCAACCAATGGTGATGCTTGGCTTGAAGTTAATGGACAGCAATATTCACCCAGTCAGATTGGTGCATTTGTCCTTACTAAGATGAAGGAAACAGCTGAAGCTTATCTTGGAAGGTCTATTAATCAAGCTGTTATCACAGTCCCCGCCTACTTTAATGATGCTCAGCGGCAGGCAACCAAAGATGCTGGTAAGATTGCTGGGTTAGATGTGAAAAGAATTATCAACGAGCCAACTGCTGCTGCCCTTTCCTATGGCATGAACAACAAGGAGGGTCTCATTGCTGTGTTTGATCTTGGCGGTGGTACATTTGATGTCTCAATTCTGGAGATATCGAACGGTGTTTTTGAGGTGACTAAGCAAATTGTCGATCATTTTTATTTTTTACTTGTAATATTATTGGTTTCCACTAGTTTGAAATAGCTCAACATTGTCTAGTGCGCCTGACCAAAACACAAAACTCACTCAAATAACATCTAATTCATCTCAAATCGTTGTTATTTCTCAAAATAACATCAAATTCATCTCAAATGGATGTTATTTCTTGGTTATGTTGATAGTGTATGCTGTTAAAATTGTCCCCAAATTTCCATTGCATCAGTAATTTAGGTTTGTTTTGGTTTTTTTAATGTTTTATAGGTAAAATCAACCAATGGTGATACATTTTTGGGGGGTGAGGACTTCGATAGTTGCCTGCTTGACTACTTGGTTGCGGAATTCAAGAAAACTGAAGGGATTGATTTATCAAAGGACAGGTTAGCGCTGCAGCGGCTTAGAGAGGCTGCAGAGAAGGCGAAAGTTGAACTTTCCTCGTCCTCTCAAACTGATATCAACTTGCCTTTCATCACAGCTGATGCATCTGGGGCGAAGCATCTCAATGTCACTCTAACCCGTTCAAAATTTGAGAGTTTGGTGAACCATCTGATTGAGAGAACTAGAGATCCTTGCAAGAACTGCTTGAAAGATGCAGGGATTTCCACAAACGAAGTAGATGAGGTCCTTCTGGTTGGAGGTATGACCCGAGTTCCCAAGGTACAAGAAGTGGTTGCCAACATTTTCGGTAAACAGCCAAGCAAGGGAGTAAACCCAGATGAAGCTGTGGCCATGGGTGCTGCTATTCAGGGTGGTATTCTTCGTGGTGATGTTAAAGAACTTCTTCTGCTTGATGTCACCCCACTTTCTCTGGGAATTGAAACTCTTGGTGGGGTGTTCACAAGGCTGATCAACAGGAACACCACTATTCCAACAAAGAAGGGCCAGGTATTCTCTACCGCAGCAGATGGTCAAACCCAGGTGGGAGTTAGAGTTCTGCAGGGTGAACGAGAAATGGCTGCAGACAATAAGCTTTTGGGTGAATTTGAGCTTGTTGGAATTCCCCCTGCTCCCAGAGGGACACCACAGATTGAAGTAACCTTCGACATAGATGCCAATGGTATTGTCACTGTGTCAGCCAAGGACAAGGCAACAAACAAAGAGCAACAAATAACAATTCGATCATCTGGAGGTCTGTCTGAAGACGAAATTCAGAAGATGGTTAAGGAGGCTGAGCTGCATGCCCAGAAGGATCAGGAAAGGAAGAAACTGATTGATGCAAGAAACACTGCAGACACCAAGATCTATGAAGTAGAGAAAATTATCAATGAATACAAAGATAAAGTTCCCTCCAATGTTATTTCTGACATCGAAACAGCTATTTCTGATTTAAAGAAAGTAAGTACGGATGACAACGCTGATGAAATCATAGCGAAGACGGATGCCTTGTCACAAGCATCAATGAAGATAGGACAGCACATGCAGCAGCAGGCTGGTGGACAACAATCTGGAGGAGCTGCTTCTGGATCTTCTGGTGCAGATCAAGCTACTGAAGCTGAATACGAAGAAGTGAAGAAGTGATTTTAGTTTAAGCGATCAATTTTGGATTTTGTTTACCGTACCGTTTTAACTTAGTGAAGAAGTGATTTAGTTTAAGCAAATCAATTTTGAACCGTTTTATAAGCATAAATGTGAATGAGAATTCTTGTCTATTTGAATTTCTTGTAAGAATTGTTTTGTTTTTCTTGTGTAACGGTTATGAATTTGTAAAATGAGATCTTTGGACTTAGTCGGGCTACGTGGTACAACGGTCTACTGAAATTTTTTTGTGATCAATAACTAACGTACACTTCTTATTCATGTTGAAGTTGCTGTGTATGGGCTCTTTGTGGCATTAACTGTTAAAGGAAGGCTATGCCGTGCTCTCTCTTTTCACTATGAATTTACTGTGTTAAATATCTTTTTGCAGTTTCAGAATTGTGTAGAATCCTGTATGTTGTAGCTTATCATAATTTTCGTATGATGCATCCGTCGAAATAGATTTGGAAACCCTATTTGGAAACTTCGTTTGCATGGAGTTGTATTCGATGGCAGATTATGATGAATATTTTCTCGACATCTCCGCAATAGATTGCGCATTATTTTCTCTGTTCTGTACAACAAATTTAGTTGTGTCTACTTGTGCAAAGCAGGTTATGTTGGAACATTGTTTCTTGGATGTTTTTGGGGTTCTTTTGTAAATAGTGTTTTGCTCATGTTGAGTATGGGATTGATATGTTTTTGGGCTCTTTTGAAAATAGTGTTGTAGTCATGTTATGGGATTGAAAGTGTTTTATTCTTGTGGAGCCTAGGCATTAAAGGTTGTAGGTTATATTGGAATTAGCATATGGCTCTACGGTTTATTTTCATCTGAAAATGTATGAAAGTAGCCTATATACATGCGAAATACTAAATTTTATATATTAAAACGTATATATTCAGGTTACAACATTCTAAAATTGACAACCTTGACTATACTCAGGTTAAAATATTCTGAAAGTCATAACCTTGACACTTCAGGAGTATAGGTATTTTGTGCTGATGAAAACGTTCATGTTCTCCATCCCCTTCTGAAATTCTATGTGCCTGTAATAAGCATGTTATTGCAAATTTACGCCTCTCTCTTGATACATGAACAGGAACTGCAAGGTAACACAACCCCACCCTGATGGTGGAGATTTATACACCTTTTTCTCGCCACAACCCCACCTTGAGTAGGAAATCTACTATATTTATCTTACGGTGAAATTTGGAATTTGGGATTGTGGCGAAAATTGTAATTTGGGATTGTGTTTCCAAAGCGGAAAGCCAACTCGTGAACTTTCTATTTCAGCCGAACACAAGGAAGGTTGCAACTTTAATTCTTTAGGGGTAATCATGAATGTTCTGCTCAATGTAGTCAGGATGTCAGATGCATTAATAAGGTTTTTATACCATTATTATGGTTATTCTGTGACTTTAGGGTTGCATCGTATGCATTCTTCGTTGTTGGAAGTTGTTGTTCGATGATGAGGTGCAACATTATACTTGAAGATGTGGATATCAATACATAAATAAATTTGAAACATAAATGCATCTTCTGGTCTGGAGGGGGCCTTAAATGAGCAGATTCATTTTTCTATCTTTAAGTTAAAAAGATTTAAATATCACTTTTGTTAACAGCAAGGTGAAATTTGAAAACGGGAAAGGAAATCTTTAAGGAGATGTATAGATATATATATTTAGATATGGTAATATGTGTTTGCTAATATGTGTTTGCTATTTTATATATTACTTATATACATAAACTGCTAATATTATGTACTTTGCAAATCATAGGTCTAGGTTTGATTTTAAAAAATATGCTTATCTAACACTATTATGCTATGATTAAGTTCTACCATAGAATCTTATTGATCATAAATCACAAGATATATATACTCTAAACAACTAAATAACTATGACCCCAATAAACTAACAAAGTACCTAACAATGTAAGTGCTAACACACCCCTCTAAGAAGCTAAAATGCTTTAACAACTAATTCCTAAGAATTTGTAATTTTGTCAATTCATATTCTTTATAAGCTAGTAAAGTTGCATATATAAGCTACTAAATAAGCTACTAAAGCCATTTTGCTACATTGGTTTGCATGAAAATTGTTACCTCTTCCTATACAAGAATAATCAAAGTTAGAAGAGGCTCTCAGCTAGTTTATAGAATATATATAATCTAGTGTTGATTGCTAACTAAGAAATAATTGTCATAAGGCATAAATAGTTACATGTAGATGAATTCCAAGTAGTTCCTATAATCATAGTGTTTTTTCTATTTAGAAAAAACTTGAGTAAATTCAAAGTTGTTTTGTCAGTGAAGGGGGTGTGGATTCTAAAACATTTGTCTTTCTTTTTTAATTTTTTTTCTAGGGGAAGCATGTTGAACTAAAAATAAAATATATTATGAATAAGAAAAAATTCAACTACAATAGTGGAGAAGCATTGAAGAGATGTGAAACTTCAACATAATATAAAAGGAAAGGTCCAACGATTTTAGAGATGCTTTGTTAGGTTTTCATTCTTACAACTAATTCTTAAAAACCTCCCCTTTAGGGTAATAAAAAAATCATACCATTAACAAGCACTCGTTTGGGTTTACACTTCTTAATAAAGACTTTTGTAAACAAGAAAGAAAAAAATTGAAGTGGTATACATTTAGAGCTACAGTTGAAGCTTGAGTTGAATGATATCAACTTGAATAGATAAAGGGAGAAAAGTAGCTAGAGAATCTTTGCAATAAATTGCATTATGTTGAAATTTTCAAATGGCATAAAGAGCAATGAAAAGAAAGAAACTCTAATTGTGAAGCAAAAATCCTTGAAGTTGAAAAGTATAACCAAACAAAACTTCATCCAACTTTAGCTTAAAATCAGGTATGGCCTGCACAAAGACCAAGAATTGTGAAGTAAATAAGTAGTGGATGAATAAGTCTTCTATGCTGCAAAGAGGATATCTAGGGTCATGAATACCCTAGATAAGGGTGAATACTAATAGGCAAACCTTAATGAATCAAATACCATAAAAAATGTATAAGTTTTAAAGGAGTGGAAGTATCTTTGTAATAAACCACTTTACATCCAAAGTTTTATCTAGTGATACTTCTCAAGTTGAAGGATCTTTGCTTCACATTTTAAGTTTTTTTCATCTCATTGTTTTTTATGTCATTTGGCAATTTAGATGTAAAGTGGTTTATTACAAAGAATCTCTAACTTAATTTCTTACTTTGGGCTTTCAAGATAATCAACATTTGGTTAAGATTATGTCTGTAAATGCATTGACAGCTACGCAAGAATCTTTCAAAATAGAGATGCATGCATGACCTAGGATGATATAGAATGAATTCTTTCTCGTTGTATGAGATGGAAACAAGGTGCATATAAAATCTCGATGGAGAAAATAGCCTTTTAAACCTCAGTTTGATGTTAATGATTTTTAAACATTGCGAGATTCTATTGTCACTCTTATCTTGACTACATCACTTCAAATTGGCTTGAAAAGATATTAATTTCACACCCTTTTGTTTTCTAAAATAGGGGCCTTCCATGGCAGTTGCCTTCTTCCACCATTAGATGTGTTAGCATCAATTGTTAAAGAAGTGTTCTAGTTTCTCTAGTTTAAGATTGTTTTTTAAAGTTGTATGCATATGGACTCCATCTTTGAAGATGGAAGACAACTCTAATGGTATTGCAAAAAATTTGCAAGGTTGACCATAACATTGGCTGCAAAGAAGATTTTGCAGAAAATTGTAGAGGAACCTATGATTTTTAGATCATTTGTGATAACAATAAAAAATAAATCAATAGAAAAACACAAGAATATATCATAGGGAAAAATGAGAAAAATTTTAGCAATAAATACGCTCTTGGATCTTTATGTCAAGTTAGAGAAAATTTCTCACTCACAATGAACAACAAAGAATGGGAAAGAAGATAGCACAAGGATTAAAGCCAAACATATTGCCTTCAAGGCTTCCTTGCAACCATATTTATAGTATGGGATAGACATTCGTAGCTAGTGTTAACCGAATGTAAATTGGATATTAATAGCAGCAAAATGGAGATGAACAACAATTTACATTTATCACATTGTAAATATTTGTAGTTAAATACTCAACATTGCAGTATATTACAACCTAACTATTGTACCATATAATTGCAAATAAATAGTGCTTGTAATAAAAGAGATGACAATATTTGAGCTTATGTGAATGGTAGCTATCTTCACTTTGCTCATGATTCTCCCTCTTGAAGGCAAAGTTGTTGTGAAGTCTAATCTAGACCTTAGATGATATCACCTTCCATGACATAAATAATTGTTTGACACCATAAAATATTCTTAGTAGATAAAGATTGTATCATCATATTAGCAAGATTCTCTTCTATCTTAATTTTTTCAAGAAGAATCCTTTGTTCATTTATTTGCTCTCGAATATAGTGATACTGTATTTCTATATGTTTGTCCTACTATGGAAAGTGGGATTCTTGGATATATAAATTGTACTTTGGTTATCACAACCAAAATTCATAATCTTTTTATGAATCCCGAGTTTATCCACTAATCTTTGAAGCCATATTGCTTCCTAACTAGCTAGGTTTGTAGCAACATATTCTGTTTCAGTAGTAGACTGAGATACATAAGACTGCAATTGGCTATTCCAAAAGATAGCACCACCAAAGATATTAAATACATATTTCCTAGTTGATTTTTTGTTGTCTAAATCCCCAACCTAGTCAGCATGTAGAAAGGATGAATCACTTTGATAATAAATACCAAAGTTCATAGTACCACAAAGATACCTGAAAACTCATTTTATAGCAATCCAATGTTGTTTCCTTGGATTAGACATATACTTGCTAAGTTTTTCAACAATGTATGCAATATCAGGTCTTGTACTAATCATTACATACATCAAACTACCGACAACATTAGTGATGAGTGGCGAGGTACCCCTACACTCAACCATACGAATACGAGCGTCTCACGCGTGATTCGGTTGAACTCCAAGGACTAAGTGCTTACGCGCCTTAATG
>MNCI01029993.1:148657-172633 GCA_015680685.1 Gnetum montanum | reverse complement strand
TCAGGAAAATGATCGGATATGATGTATTCATCCTCTTTGCTGTCCCAGTGCAACCGAGATAAGTGATCTGCAACTACATTCTCAGTGCCCTTTCAATCTATCATTGTTAGATCGAACTCCTGTAGGATTACCAGCCATCATATAATATGAGGGCTAACTGTTGGCTTGTTCATGAGGAACCTAATTGCACTATGATTTGTATGGATGAACACTTTGCAACCTAACACATAGTGCCTAAACTTATCCAGTGCAAACACTACAGCCATTAATTCTTTTTTTGTAGTTGTGTAGTTAAGTTGTGCATTGGTGATACTCCTACTTGCACAGTGGATGTAGTAAGGACATTTTTGGTCATCTAACTATGTAAGTACAGCTCCTAAGGCATAATTGGATGTGTTAGTCATTATGTGGAACAGTCTAGACCAGTCAAGGGCTTGTAGAATGGGAGTTTCCATAAGTTTTTGTTTCAGAGTTTAGAATTCTTGTTCACATTCCTTGGTCCATTCAAATGGTGAATCCTTCTTTGTCAGTTCTACCAATGGTCTGGCAATCTTGGAGAAGTTCTCAATGAATCTTTGATAGTAGCCAGTGTGTCCAAGGAATGACTGAATGTCTTTGACAGTTTCTGGTTGTTGGGTGATTCCTTGG
Organism: Gnetum montanum; assembly: GCA_015680685.1. Taxonomy (NCBI): domain Eukaryota; kingdom Viridiplantae; phylum Streptophyta; class Gnetopsida; order Gnetales; family Gnetaceae; genus Gnetum; species Gnetum montanum. The sequence continues at coordinate 171,985 of MNCI01029993.1, read as the reverse complement.
ATGACCCTAACTTTATCTGGGTCTACCTCTATTCTTGAATGTGAGATCTTATGCCCAAGTACTACACCTTCTTGGACCATCAGGTGGCTTTTCTACCAGTTGAGCCTTAAGTTGGTTTCTACGCATCTTTTCAACACTTGCTCTAATCAATCTAAGGCTTGATCAAAACTTGTTCCATAAGTGGAGAAGTCGTCCATAAAGACTTCCACTCTATTTCCTATCTACTGTTGGAATATGATTAGAACTAGATGTTGAAACATGATAGGAGCATTGCACAAGCCAAATGGAATTTGTTTATATGCAAACATTCCCCAAGGACTGGTGAATGTTGTCTTGGCTTGATCTTCTGGTGCTATCCGTATTTGGTTGTATCTGCTATAACCATCCAGAAAACTATAATAGCGATGCCTTGCTATGATGTCTAAGACTTAGTCAATGAATGGCAATGGAAAGTGATCCTTGAATGTTGCCATGTTTAGTAGCCTAAAATTAATACACACGCTCCATTTACGTCCCTTTTTAGGCACGATCACCAGAGGGCTAACCCATTCACTATCAGCAACGGGATATATGAACCTAGCCTTAAGAAGTTGTTCTATTTCTTCTTTTACTATTTGTTTCAATTTTTGGTTCAATCGGTTCTACGGTTGTTTTCGAGGTTTCATGGAGGGGTTCGTGTAAATCCTATGTTGGCATATCCTAGGATCTATTCTAGTTAACTTGGGATATGACCAAGCAAAGGCTTTTGACCACTTTTTTATCACTTTCAGCAGTCTTTCTTTTTGTTTGGGAACAAGTCTTGCATTGATGATTACTAATTTTTCGTTTTCGAGGGTCATATACTCTAGACCGGTGGGCAATGGTTTCAAATCTAGGGGCTCTTGTTTAAATCTCTTAGGAATTTTCAACTTTCCCTAGTTGATGTTTTCAAGGTTAAAGCTTGGAAGTTGGCAACGAACTTGCTCTAGTGTGTCTATGCTTTCAATGTAAGCACTAGTTATTCCCTCAGTTAGTTCCATGCATGTTGGTGAGTTGCTCTCTTGATCAACCATCAGCCACTGGGTGTCTTCTTGTCATGTTGCTGCTGCATACAGGCACCTTTGTATATTGATGTCTTGTGCACACCGATTGCATGCAGGCAATGCTAAACTTTTCATGACCCATGATTTCTGCACGCAATGGCACCCCGTGTCATTGTATGCGATGCATAGAACTTTCTTCTTCTCAATCTTTCCAAAAGTGTTCTTCTTGGATATTTCCAAGGAAAGATCATGGATTCCTAGGTGTGCATCTATGGTACCTAGCCATGCTCTTCTCATTATTATTGGGAAGTCCCCCTTACCGTTGTTTACTTGTATCACTAGGAAATTAGCTAGATACAACCACCCACATACAGTGGTAACAATGTCCTCCACTAGTCCCAAGGGGACAGTGATGGACTGGTTAGCTAGCTCTAGTTGAATGTTACTCTTCCTTACAAGAGGCAGGTTCCAGGCTTTATACATCTCTTGTGATATTAGATTGATTCCAGAACCTGAGTCCAGAAGAGCTTTACATGGTTCATTCCTAGTGACTTGGAGATAGATTATAGGACTTCTAGGATCAAAGAATTTCCTAGGAAGGTGGCCCACCTTAATCCAATCAGTAACAACCTATGTTAACATAACTGTGTGCGTTAAGCTCGACTTTTGGGTTGAAGAAGGCCCCGAAGCTTTACTTGGTAGGGAGGTGTTCAGATGTTCAATTGCTTGTGATGGTGAGAGCTTGGTTGGATTGCTGGTTCTAAAGAAAGATCTTTTTTGCATAAGGTTGTTAGAACTAACTGCGGGTTGAGGATTCATAGCCCTCGTAACATTGGGTTGCTATGGTTGAGTGGGGAGTATCCCTTGCATTACTAGAGTGGGTGGTACTGGAGCTATCAGTGTGAGAGTTGTAGATGGATTTGGAGGATGGTATGTAGGTGGTGTGTCTCCCCTAGGAGAAGGAGTCCTATAATACTCTTGAGCTTGGTAGTAACGTTGTGGACTCATGTGATTGACAGAGTCACGTGGAGAGATTGGCTGCTGCACGTAGTAGCCATATGGATCCGGTTGCCGGTAAGGGTATTGTTGCCTTGGCAGTGGCATCCCCCATGACTATGGGTATTTCCACTGTTGGTATTGCTCAATAGGTTGTGGTGGAGTTCCACTTGGATAATACGTTAATGGTTGGTGGAACTGCTTTGGGTTACCTTGGGGATAAGGTAACCGTCGGGGTGCTTGTCGTTTGTTAAGTTGTGGGTTAAGTGCATACACCCCAGACTCTTACAGATGTGAGATTACTAGGCAAACATTCCTTAGGATGGTCATACTGGCATATCTTACATCCACCTTCATTGTNTCACCATCTCTTCGAGTGGTGACTCTTCCTCCTCCTCATAGAATCTCACTCCCCTTTTTCGAAGGGAAGGATTGTGGTTGTACTCTTTCGCACTTTCTCTCTCATGTAGCTCCCCTTCTTCCTTAGCTACTTGCTCCAACAATCTATGGACCTGATGGGACCTAAGCTCTGATAATCTCCCTTGTGCATACGTTCCAAGGGTTCTCCTAGTTTCATGCCTAAGTCCATCTACGAGATGGCAGAGTTGATCCTACTACAAGTAACCATGGCTAGGCAATAATGTAATAGTGCATAGTATTGGCCCATGGAAGCATCCAAGGGTTCATGAGTTCCTTTCTTCCATCCTTGGATTTGCTTTCGTAGGTTGGACACCTAGGAGTACGTTTGATACTTATCATTAAATAGTTCTAGCATCGTACTCCACCTTCGAATGGATTCTAGTTCTAAGGACCGGTACCAGCTTTTCGCTTCTTTTACTAGTGTCCTTGGGAACAAATTTAGCTTTTTCCATTCATTCTCAATGTTCTGCAAGGCACATGCATTGTGAAATGCTTGTAAGTGGTCTGAGGATCAGCGTTGTATTGCCCTCAAATCGTGGGATGTTATTCATGTCTAACCTCTTGATCCTGCTCTCTTTTTGGTGCCTTGTGGGGATTCTTACGGCCTCTGTGATGTCTAACATGCTTCAGGTTGCAAGTAGGGGTTCTTCGTGGTCATTTCTTTCATAGCATCTGTGATGTCTACGCGGTTCCCTAATTTCCCTTCTTCCATGTCGTGATTCTCTAGAGTGTCCTCATCCTCGCTCTTGACTCTCTAGTCGAGGTTTCTCACTCTGTTTACCCTTATCCTCATGGTTAGGTTCCTTATGACTGCATCCTGATATTGAAGGATAGGATGAATGTGATGATGAAGGTGAAGAAGAAGGAGAACCATCTCCATGACGATGTTTCCTACCTTCTCTTCGGTGGTCTAGGCCCCGATCGTGATGACGATCAAAATGCCCATCCTTATCATGTGTTTGTGTTCCCTTTTTGAACACTTGGTGTTCATGGGGATTAGAACTAGGGTTGTGAATCATGGAGTGAAGGTTCTGATACACCACCTCTTGACCATCGTTAGGAGGGGGAACATCGTTTTGTGGAGAAACTATTGAAATAGGTTCACCACCCTCAATTTCACTTAAGACGGGTGGAGCGTTATGGGGTCATTTGCCCTTAAAATATGTATAGTATCTATCTTGTTGCAAGTCTCGTTGATGTTGCGCTTCTGTGGGATGGTAGTCCCTTACATCTGTGACATGCCTATTCATGTGAAAGCACGAAGGAGCATGTTGGGGACTGCTCGATCTGGAGGCAATACTATGTTACCCTCCAAGTCTCTCCAACGTAGTTTTTCATCTTGATGAAGAATAAAGGTAAAGTTAGGTACATATTCATCGCGATGAATATATACCACTAGGAACTATTGAGGAACTGGTAGATCTTGGTTACTTGTGCTGTGCTACCGACTGTCTCTTGTGTGAGTCCTAGGCGGTGAAGTGCTTTTGTGCGAAGAAGAAGACATTTTTGTCTTATTCGGTATGCTATTTATTGTTATCTTATTTTTATCTTAATCAACCCTAAGGGTTCGTTCTAGTGTCCCAACGATGTGAATGATCTCCTATGTTCTACGTAGCACACAAACAACTAAGTCCCCGGCAATGGTGCCAATGATAAGTGGTGAGGTACCCCTACACTCAACCATACGAATACGAGCGTCTCACGTGCGATCCGGTTGAACTCCAAGGACTAAGTGCTTATGCACCTTAATGGAACACTTAAGGTTAACCAATCGTTGTCCTCCCAAACTTAATCATATTGTCACGGTTGTATGGTTAAGTAAGTTTGAGGTATGTGATTTTTATATCTTTTATCTAACACTTATGCTAGCAGGGAAAGGTAAAGAGAACTAAATAACTAATTTTCATTAACTATTCACTAACTAAGTTTTAATTATCCTAGCATCAGTATCCATTCCCACTTACTGCACACACCTTGAACCAGTGCAACGCTACTGGGATTAACAAATGCTACTCATTATTGGGTTACCAAGCGTTACACACATGCTCGAAGTGGTCATACTAAATGCACTTAACTAGGAGAGTCAAGGGTTGAGAGAGATTAATTATTTAGGAAAACATTTAAACATTTAACAATAATTAAATCCTATTTAGCTTAGTCCATATGCTGCAAGGTTTATCAGAAAGTTCGTCTTTATTGCCATACATAAATGTGTGCTCATGTACAATTTGCTTGAATAAAGATCAGTTCACTTTGAGACTTCTACTGCGGGCACATGGAAATTATTCTAACTCTGGAATGGTAAAACTGCTATAGTTTGGCTAAGGGACTAACTCTAGATCCGTGAACAAGGGAAAGCCGCCTCTTATTTATAGACATGGCAGCAGGCCACGATATCACGTATGCGATATCGCAGTGGCCGATGCGATATCGCAGCTCATCAATTAGCATATGGGATTTTTTATCATGAGCTCTTTTTCATCATCTATATTGCAGTATTCAATTGAGAGTTTCATCCCACACAAATTTTGTTATTACCTTTGTTTCTTTTAATTTCCATGCCTAAAATTATTCTAACAGCACCAAGATATTTTATCTCAAATCGAGAAAAAAGAAGTTGTTTTAATTCCTTAATTTCATCCATGTCACTTCTTGCTATTAAGATGTCATTGACATATAGTAGTAAAATTAATAGTTTTTCATTTTTATTTTTGACATATAAGCAAGAATCTTCTTGACTTCTAATAAAGCCAAGACTTAACATGTGTTCATTAAATTTTTTATTCCACATCCTTGGTGCTTGTTCGAGCCCATACAATGATCTTATTTATTGACACACCATAATCTCTTTCCCTTTTACTTCATATCCTTTAGGTTGAAGCATATATATTTCCTCCTCAAGATCACCATTAAGAAAAGTAGTTTTTACATCCATTTGTTCAAGTTCTAGATCATAAGCTATTGCTATTGATAGCACTGATCTAATGGATGTTTATTTTATGATAGGGGAGAATATGTCATCATAATCAATTCCCTTCTTTTGGGAATAATCCTTAGTAATAAGGCGTGCTTGAAATTGGTCACTAAATTTAATTCTAAACATCTACTAACATCTAATTGGTTTTCTATCAAATGGAAGTTCAACCAATTCCTATGTCTTATTATTATGAATAGTAGACATTTCATCATCCATTGCTTACTTTCTTTCTTATGATAAATAGATGTACACACTTCATCATAAGTAAGTGGTCTAGCTTTAGCGATTAGAATTTGATCTTCAAACTGAGTCGGTAATTTTCTTTTGGTACTAGACCATCTTAAGAGTTGTGAAGTTGATGGAGCATTATGTTTATACTCTATTTCCTCATCTTCACTTACATCTTTCCTTGTACTTATTTCTTATAAATTATTCACACCATCCTATTGATTAGGAGCAATATCTCCTACTAATGGAAGTTCAACCAATTCCCATGTCTTATTCTTATGAATAGTAGACATTTCATCATCCATCACTCACTTTCATTCTTTATGATAAATAGATGTACATGCTTCGTCATAAGTAAGTGGTCTAGCTTCAATGATTAGAATTTGATCTTCAAACTGAGTGGAGTAATTTTCTTATGTAACTAGACCATATTAAGAGTTGTGAAGTTGATGGAGCATCATGTTGATACTCTGTTTCCTCATCTTCACTTACATCTTCCCCTGTACTTTTTTCTTGTATATTATTCACATCAACCTATTGCTTAGGAGAAATATCTCCTACTGAGGGAGGATGATCCTTTGAATTTTCTTTATTAACTTGAGAAAATACATGATTAGGTGTTACATCATCAGAGAGATTGCACTTGATATGTGTGCAAGAATCTCTAAATAGAACATCACAACTATAGATAATCCTCTTAGTTTCTAGCTTGTACAACTTATAAGCTTTAACACCATGACCATAACCAAGGAAAATACATCTTACAGACTTATAATCTAATTTTGATTCATCAGTTTTTGGAATGTGAACATAAGCTTTACATCCAAAAACTTGAAGATAATTCAAATTAACAGGCTTTTTTCTCCATATTTATTTTGGAATCTTTTCATCACTTGTAAAGGATGGAGACTTGTTGATGAGATAGCAGGCAATGATTGCATCTTTATCCAAAAAATGTTTACCAAGACTAGCTTCACTTAGAATGCATGTAAATCTTTCTAGCAATGTTTTATTAAAACGTTTAGCTACTCCATTCTATTCAGGAGTTTTTGGAATAGTCTTTTGCCTATATATGTCATGTTCTTTACAAAAATTATCAAAAGAATGAGAATAAAATTCACCACCATTATCTATTCTAAGAACTTTGATTTCCTTTCATAAATAATTTTCAACAAGAGCTTTGAACTTTTTAAATTTTTCAAACACCTCCAAGTGAGAATGTTTGTAAGTCTTTAATTGGTTCACATACATCACTATGTATTAACTCTAACACTTGATTAACTTTAGCATTACTTCTTGAAAATCCTTAACGTGTTTGTTTACTAAGTAGGTAATGATGACAAAAATTCAGAGATTCTTCTATGAGTTTTATTGCAATTCCTTTAATTCTTTTTCACTTAAATGTGTTAATCATTTGTGCCAAAGATCAATGCTTGAATGCAAGTTAGTAACAGCTACCATGTTGAAGTTATGCGATAACGTCCTTAATTCCAATTGGTATAGTCTTCCCACCGTTACACTAGTGGCTAGAGGTAAAGACCCTTGCAAGATTTTACATTTTCCTTTACCAAATATGATAGACCTGTAGAATCTAACTCACAGATAGAAGACTCATTGTGAGTTTAGGTACATGATGGACATGAGATATAGTTTTAATGGTTCCATACTTAAATTGGATTTTAACTTTATCATACCTAAGAACATCACAAAGATCATCATCACCTAGTTTGACCATACCAAGATTACAAACAAAGTATGCACAAAACATTTCAAAGTGTGGGGTATAGTGATAGGAAGCATCAAAATCAATATACCAAAAACTCTCTTAGTGCCATCAACTAACAACATCACATACAAATCTTCATCTTGATGAGACGGAGGAATTTCGTTATTCTTATAATTATTTGCACATGTTTTTCCTTTCTTTGCTAGTTTACAATATTTTTTAAGATGACCAATCTTTCCACAATTCCAACATCTTGGTTTTGTGGAATTTTTCTTGGATTTGAGAGGTTTAAATTGTGGGCTTTTATTTAACTTTAAGTTGGAGTTTTTGGCAAGAAAAAGATCATTTTGGATAGGGGTAGATCTTTTAATCCTCCTTTCTTCACTAAGGAGTTGGGCTACAATAGTATCAAAATTAAGAGTTGACATAGAATTACTCATTGACATTACAACAATCTTCCTTTTCATTTTATCTTCAACTACTTCAAGTTGCATCATGATATCATTGAAGATACTTAGATGATTAGTAATTAACATATCTTCATACATCTTGAGGTTGTGTAAATTACTCCTATGAAACAATATGCTAGCAACATATTTAATTTGGTACAAATCTTTTAAGTTGTCCTATAGGTCTTTGGCAATTAGAACTCTAGAAACATTGAGCAGCATCAAATGAGAGAGACATGAATGAATTTTTCTTATTACATTTCTATCCAAGGCCTCCTAGCTTGAATCTGTGACAATAGTAAACTTTGAATTAGTAATGACTTACCAAAGATCTGCGCTGACAAGAAGATCCTTCATGTACATTCTCCAAACTTCATAATCATTGCCAAAGAATTTTTTAATTTTGATTTTTGCAAAGTTTGCCATACCCTAAAATCAACAAACACGACAAAAGAAGAAAAAACCACCATAAAAGAGCCTGGCTTCTTCAATACCAATTGTGATTTTTAGATTGTTCATTATAACAGTAGAAAATAAATCAATAGAAAAACACCAGAATATATCTTGGGAAAAAATGAAAAAAAATCCTAGCAAGAAACAAGCTCCTAGATCTTTATGTTAGCTTAGAAAGAATTTCTCAATCACAATGAATAGTAGAGAATGGGAAAGAAGATAGCATAGGGATTAAAGCCAAACACATTGCCTTCAAGGCTTCCTTGTAACCATATTTATAGTATGGGATAGACATTTGCAAGTAGTGTTAACTAGATGTAAATTGGATATTAATTGTAGTAAAATGATAGAGATCAACAAAAGTTTACATTTACTACATTGCAAATATTTGTAGTTAAATGCTCAACACTATAGTATATTAAAACATAACTATTGTATCATACAATTACAAAAAGTTAGTGCTTGTAATAAAAGAGATGATAATATTTGAGCTTATGTGAATAGCAGTTGCCTTCACTTTACTCACAGAGTCTATTTTTGTAATTCATGTCCAAGATGATTTCCATGATCTGTGATCCATGTTGGTGCCTCTATTTTTGTACCTCAACTCTATGTTGCCATAAGCATAATGGATTCTTAGAGTTTTATGTTTTCCATTGGAGAAATGGGATCCCATTTTGAAACATTGTAGCTCATGAATAGTTATCGTGATTTGCTGGTCGAAACATTTCACAACATACTCAAATGTTTTTAACACATTTCATTTCCTTTTATTTCATTTTTTTAATTTTGTGGTAGCAAGTATATGATATGGAAGGATTCAAAGTGCTTTATTTTTCAACTACTGCATCTACCTCAAACTCTCTTGAATTGAATGAAGGTGTATATTAAATTGAATGTTTTACCAAATGACAGATATATGAAAGTGCAAACATGGAGGGAACAAAAAATTATAGCCACTTCTATGGCTTGTCTTCTTACTCAGCTTTTCGTTGTGCAGTGTATTGATATGCAGCTTTTGTTGTAGTGAATTCATTTTGATGAACTTGTGCTTGCAAATGTAGGGTAATAATTTTTAGTGTAGTAGTTTACAAATTTAATATAATAAAAAACGTTATAGTAAGTGTATCAAAAAGAAGCTTGTTGTTGTACACATTCAACTTCTGGTTTTGATTACTACATTTGCCCCAAATCGCAACATTTATTCTCATCAATTTTCAACAAAACCTGCAATGAACTTTTAAACTACAGGTATTGATGTTTTCATGCTATCTAAGTCTTTATTTCAACATTCTCTATTATTTTTTCTATATTAGCATTTTCTATGTTTCCCTTTGTTTTAGCATTCAATCATTCTCTCTATGTTAGAAACTTGGTTCAAGGTTCTATGTTATTTTTTCTCTATCAAAATTTTCTATTTTTCACCTCTAGTTTAGCATTCATGCATTTGCTATGTTAGAAAAGCTTGGACTTGTTTACCTCTTCAGAAGAGAAATGAAACTTACTATTTTTTAGGCTCTCTTTGTAATTTTTTACATGACTTTCAAAACTAAAACTTGTAGTGGTCTATTCAAGTTTTATATTATCATCAATACCATTTTTAACTTCAATAGTTTGTTTTATCATCTATTACAATGTTTTATTTCTTACCTTAGAAAATTTCTTTATTTCATTATCTTTCTCTTTGAGTTGTTTTTCTAAAATACACACCATTTCATGAAGCTTCTCAACTCCTTTCGTTTAGCAAGTTTATATAATCATGTAAGCCCTGAATCTGATGTCTTAGCTTAAGATTTTGATTTTTTTGTTAGCTTGATCTTCATCCCAACTAGTAACATCCCTTTTAGCTTTGGAAATTTAGTCTCTTTTTCAGGTGGCTCTTTATGATAATGTGTTCAGGGGCACCATTCCTCAAATTGCAACTCTCAAGTCACTCCAAATCCTCAATCTTACAAGAAAAAAACTATGAGGTAACATTCCAAGTGAGATATCCCTTATATATAAGTCACTTGGCTATCTCCTTCTCTTTGAAAATAGATTGTTAAATTCAATCCCACTTAAGATTAGGAAATTGGTCAATCTATGGGGGTTGCAGTTTGGTAGAAGCCTATTGTTATATAAAATTCCTTCTGAGATAGCAAAATTCCTTATTTTTGAAGACCTTGCCCTATTAGCAAACAATCTGTCTAGGCCAATACCACCAAAGGCAACCATTGTATTTAATTTAGATTTGTTAAAAAATGCTTTGATAGAAAAAATATCTCTAGAAATAGCAGGATTGCAAATGACATTGTTTATAAATCTTTCAAGCAATCATCTTTTTGGAAAAATTAGATCTTACATGAAGAACTCATTTCCAAATTCCAAGTTCTTGTATCTTTCTCTAAAAAGCCATCATACCAATTTCATCATTTTCATCTTGAACAGTTCTACAGTTAGCTATGAGCATTTTTTTGTGTTTTCTCTATGTACTAAACTTCAATGTTGTAGGAATGTCTTCAAGTTCCTTTATATTTTTATCTGTCTTTCTTGAACCAGTCTTCAAGCATGTAAATTCAATTCAAATCATGAACTATAGACTTTATTTTAACTTTCATTTCCTTTGAGGAAAATTAATAATAGATGCTTCCATTTTTTTTCTTTCCTTTTCCAAACAATTTATTTCATATTATTTTAGATTATGAAATTCAATTGTAGGATGCTTTAGTGTAAGACTTCACTTTGTCTTAAAAGACTTTTAAATTTATTAGTCATTTAGTTAATACTTTTACTGTTTACAATGTTGCCTAATTGTGAGGTAGAAATGTTCATTATATTTCTAATAGTTATAATAGAAACATGCTCTCTTTATGTTGTCTACTTTTAGCTATTAAGTTTTACTTATTTTTTTCCTCCATAGTAGCTAGTTTGTGCTTTGAGTGCTATTTAGGATTATGCAAATATGCAGCTTTTTCAATGATAAGGCTAGCATGGTGGTGATGTTATAATGATGATCAAGTTGTAAAGCCATACAAATGAATGACTTTAACTAACCATGTAACCTAAAAAATTCATAACTTGTAATAATTACATCATGAATAAAATAAAAGAATAAAATCCAATTCCAAAATATATTTTGAAAATTCTTAATTCTTATTAATTTTAATTCTAAAAAATGATAATATAAAAACCTGTATATGTAAAACGAATATTAAAAATATCTATTTAGGCATTTATGTATTTCCTGCAATTTTCTTATTTCATTATTTTTTTGGTGGATAAATTACCCAATAGGCCTCTAAGAATTGGTTGCAAATAATTTGGGTCTAAAACATTTTGGCCATTTGCAATAGATATGTCAAATCCATGTCTAGATTTCTAATAAAAACTGTAATTTTCAAATCTTAAATAACAAAGATCAATCTAGAACTTAAATGTGCTTTTTCCAATGTATGTTGCAAAATTAAAAAAATGGAAGAACTATTATTATAATAAATATTTAATTTTATCATTTTTTATTATATATGTTGCCTTAAACCTTATATATATTCTACTAATTGAGCTATTTCTAGTAAGGGATGAAACCTTATTTTTTTCTAATAAACAATTCATTTTAACATACGTGATTTTCTATGTAGCCATATATTTTTATTTTCTTTCTATTTCTTTATTATATTTTTTGTTAGTTTGTTTTATGTTTTGTTTTAATCTTCTTTGTGAATAATATTCTAAATTTTTATAACAAACCTATAAAATCAATGGCATTTGAAGAAGATTTGTCTTCTAAAGAGCAAAAAGAGCATGGAGAAAAATCTAAATATCAATTATTGAAAAGAGATTTTTAGAAAATGTTATGCACTATAGTGAATGTTAAAGGGAAAAATTTTGGAGGTAAGTATAGTAGCTCAGGAAGAAAATCATGGATTTGTCCTTATTATAACATAAATAGAAGTATTTTTATTGCATGCGTTAGATATCACTTACTTGGAATTGGGAAGAAAGCGCAAGTTTTGGTGTATAAATAATACCAAAGTCTGTAAGAGAAGATCTCATTAAGCAATTCAAACATTTTGATACCATGTCCACCATCAAGATCATATATACACACACAAATGTTAATAATTCAATGCCAAATACTAATTTAAAAAGAATGTTTGATTCTTCAAATAAAAAAAATGTGTATGCAACTATAGCAAGACTTTTCTATGCATGTGGTATGCCTTTTAACATTGTTAGGTCTCCTTATTTTAAATAATCTATATAGATGATAAATTTTGCTCTAAAAGGGTATGTGCCACCTAATTATGAAAATATTAATATAACACTTTTAACTAAAGAGAAATCTCAAGTTGAGGCAAATTTAAGAGACATAAAGGATAGTTGGTCTATTATAGGTGTTTCTATTTTATTAGATAGATGGATAGATATTATTAACAAGATACTTGTTAATATCATTGCATCATCTCTAAAAGATGTTATTTTTATCAAGTTACATGACACTTCAGAATATGTTAAAAATGCTATTTATCTAATAGGATTATTTTGTGAGGTTATAAATACAATAGGGAGAGATAATATTGTGCAAATTATCATAGATAGTGTTTCAAATAATGTGTTGGTAGGATATATGATTGAGAATGAATATTCAAATATCTTTTGGACACCTTGTGCAATACATTGCTTGAATATATTATTAAAAAATATTCATGTTGGTGTTGATTGGATATCTGAAGTTGTAGAAAATGATAAAAAAATTTAGGAATTTATCACTAATCATTCATTGTCACAAGCCATTTATAGAAAGTACTCCTCTTTAAAATTATTAAAATAAGCAGAAACTAGGTTTGCCTCACAATTTATTATGATTAAATGTCTCTTTAAAGTGAAATAGTCTCTTAAGGAAATGGTAATTTCAAGAGAGCAGGAAAGGTGGAAAATTTCTTCAAGTGTTAATTCAAGTTTATGTGAAGAAATTTTTGATCTTATTTTTGGAGAGGGAAAATTTATTTTGGAAATAGATTGAAGTTGCTTTAAAAAATTTTTATCCCATCTATGCGGTTTTCAGATGTTATGATAGTAATTTTCCATCCATGGGAGAAATTTTTGAAAAAATGAATCAAATGATAGAATCATTGCTTTAGATTTTAATAAATGATTTATTCTTTTTATGAGCATACAAAGGATTTAATATGAGAATGTAGTGAAATGAGATGGAGGATGCTTCATTCTCCTCTTCATTCTATTGAGTTTCTTCTTAATTTAAAATGGTTTCATAAAAGGCCATGGATAGATGAGGAAGTTAACAAAGGTTGATAAACTTATATTGATCGATGTTTTTCAAGTTGAAAAGATTGTGCAAAGATAAAAAAAGAATATGACATTTATATCAAATTAAAAGGAGATTTTGCACATCTTGAATGTGCATATGATCATGAAACATTAAAATGTAAATGCTTTTACAATTTAGAATCAGCATGGAACTCAAACTCCATTACTGAAAAATGTAGCAATTCATGTTTTATCTCAAGTAAGTTTTCTTTTTCAAATTTTATTTGAAAGATATTTATAAATTTTTTTTGAAAACTAAATATTTAATAACATTGTTTCAGAATCTTTCCTTTCTTTATGTTTGTGCTTCTCTTTCTACATATTAATGAATCTCCTTACTTGATGTTGTAATGATTTTAACATATAGTAAAACTCATTATCTACTTAATATATAGGCTATCTTATCATTTGAGTTAAAGTTCTAAATAACAATTCTAACAACTTAAAAAAAATCATTTTAAAACTCCTATCTTTTCTATGTTCTTTTTAATGTAGGCTTTTGTTAATGGGTGTTGATGTTATTTTCTAGACATTTCAATTCATTGTTTTAAAAGTTTTATTTACATAAAAATCTAAACAAAAGACCAAGAATTTAACTTAATGAAGATAAACAAATTGTATTTTGGTTGAACTGTTTAAAATTTTTTTTCCCTACATATGATTGCTCCAAACAAAATTTCTAACCTTTTGAATTGTTAAAAAGATTCCACATAATGCACTATAATGAACATATAAAATCTTGTCTTTTTTTTATGGGAGCACCTACATTATTTTTCCACTCAAGATTAGCAATAGCCTCTTTCCAAAAATAAAGAAAATTCCTTTGTTCATCTCCTAATTTAGTTGAATGTCTAAAAATAGATAAAAAATCTTCCTGATGCTCTAAGATCTTAAAATTTTTACTATTTCCTTTATTTGAGCTAAAAATAGCATATTTCCATCTTATTTTTCATAAAGTTTTTTTCTCTCTATTATTGATTATGGAGGAAGATAATCAAAATCCTCATGCATATCTAATGAAGATTTCTTAGCAGAATCCTCTTATTAAGTCTATAATTTAATTCATTTTTATATTATATGTTTACAGGGCATCAACATGTGAAAGAAATTGGAGTGAATATTAATTTATTCACTCAATAGAATGCAATAGACTAGGCACTACACCTTAATCATTGTCGTTGCTTGTTGCATCCCACCTACATGTCCTTCGCCTGTTATCCTTTGGCTTGCGCACTATGACACATCAAACCCACACATCCACCACCCCCATGGCTCCAAAATTTATCACCTCCAACTGATGCCCCGTAGTGGCAATGTGGTGAGGGAAGATCGACTATTGCATAGATGCATTATGAACATAATATTATATTGTGTTACCGTTACCCATACCCTTCCCTGTACCGTTACAGATGCAATATTATATTGTGTTATCATTACCCACACCCTCCCATGTACCATTACTAATGCAATATAATATTACGTTACCGATCTATGACTGGTAGTGGCCTCTAGGCCAAATTATTTGTGTTTAATTTTGGCTAATTTATTCTTAATTGAATTTGTAGAAATGACATGGTTCAATTTTTGGTGGATAACACGTGGTTGTTAGGATACTCCACTCCATTGAACACCTATTGTGATGGTAGCTAAAATTATGCAACAAAACTTCTTTCCATGATACCTTATTTTGTGAAGCCTCCAAATTTCTTAACATATTTGTATATTAATAGGTTTTTTATTTTTTATTTGTCAAAACCAATAATGTAACTAGAATCTTCAAAAACATCCAAATGGATGCTACATGAAAAACAAATGCATTATGGGTAGGTAGGGCTAGAATTTTAGAATTTCCTAACTCACTTATATACATTTTACAACCTCAAGCTCCATATTCTCCTAGTATACAAGGGATAAATTTATACATTTTTATCCAAAATTAAACTATATAATACATTTTCAAAGAGTAAATACATTCATTTGCTTGTCAAATTCCTAGCTTGTGCAGCAACGAGCAAGATCAGCGAAACTACTATCATTTTGAGGAAACACCACAAACGATCCAGCATGATGATTCATGGCCATGAATTCATCTAGCTTGACATGAAATTCTCAGGGAGTTAAGAACACCATAATGAAAATGAAAACATGGACATAAGCTAAAGCTTTGGTGAATGCCTTTCAGAGGTATGGGATACTTGAAAGATTGCACCATAACCACTTATGGTTATGTTAACATGCTGTTCGCTCTGCAACATGTCTATTTTAGCCAACTAAAATAAAATAAGGGTTGTACTCACTTAAGAACACTTCACAAACATAGATGTGTAGTCCCAATGAAACCAAAGCATTAGCTTTGCTTCAAGCTTCAAATGTAATTGAACCTTGAATGTATTATGATTACAATATAAGAGGATACATACTTATATAGATGGGAGAAGGGGAGGAGCTACTAGAGCTTGGCTATAGAATATGCTCAAGCTTTATTATTTTGATGTTAACACAAAGTAGACATTGACATAAAGTAGTTTTGACAATGACTAAAACATACAATTATTAAAGTGTCTTTAAGATGGCATGATGTACACTGCACATTTTAATGTAGGACCTTTGGCAATCGTGACATGCCTTGAGTAATTTGGACATTTCTTCAAGGAGAATTGATGGTGATGTTGCCATTTCTTGTGAATATAGTATGTTGCCAAGGAGGATGTTCTAAAATCTCCTTTAATGGAGCTAAAATCTCCTTTTTTGCAGGCCAATAATTTAACTCATTTTTTGTAAAACACCTTGAGGCATATGAACAAATCTTTTCATCATCTTTAGAAACTCCAGCTCTCAGCAATACTGCACCCCAAGCTTCATAGCTTGCATTTGTATTTAAAATAAATGATCCTTTAAACATTAGTTCCAATGGAGGAAGTTGTTGACACTCTCTTTTTAATCTTCTGACTTGATCCATTCCTTCTTGATGAGTGGCAAGGTACCCCTACACTCAACCATACAAATACGAGCATTACACTTGTAATCCGGTCGAACTCCGCAGACAGACTAGTTGTGGCATCTAGACAGTTAGCCTTAGGTTGTAGTTCATTGTCTTCCCACCTGGACTAGTATTAGCTTTGTCACATATGGTTTAGTCCAGAGTGAGGTGTATGATGTGTTTCTAACCTAATGCTACTCCTGAAGGTAGTGGAAGATACTATTAACTAAGCTAAGGGAGAAAGGGTGAGAAGGAATCTAGCTAGCCTAGATGTGATGAGCATCCATTCCTCAATTATCTGTATACACCTTGGACTTCGTGCATGACTACCATTGGGATTACCAAGCACAGATCCTAGGTACACCACTGGGTTACCAAGTAGTCACACTTAAGTGCTCGTAATCAAGTCATACTCATTCCACATTTTAACATGAGTTTAAGGGTGAGAAGAGATTAACTAGGAAAGCAGTAAATAACAATTAATTAAATGATTAAACTAAGTGAATGCTGCAATGATGAAGTAATCTTGATCTTTATTGCTAGTCATGTGCGTGTCCAAGTACGTCAAACTCGAATAAAGGATGTTGTACAATTACAATCACCACACTGCGGGCATACACTAGGAGGAAAAGGGTTGAGAGAAAGAAATTAAAACACTTAAAACTAAAACTGACTTACTTCCTACTTACTTTCTTCTGATAACTAACTCTTATTTATAGATGAGGAGACAGACTACGATATCACGTATAAGATATCGCGGCGAGGCTGCAATATCACATACGCGATATTGCAGTGCACTAAATGGTGACTCATCATGCCCCCATGACTGAGTGAAAACTCATCCTCAAGTTACAATGATTACACAGTGGATAGGTATGGGATTATTGGATGGTGAAAATGGGGTTATGCCGCAGTGTGGAATGAAAACAAAAATGAGACACAACACAAAGAATGTGCTACAACTACAAAATTTGTGGAACTCATGTAGTTCCTGGTGGTGGTGGGTCCTCCATTGGTGCTTTTCCTTTTTCTTGTGCTCCAAGTTTTAAGACTTGATGGTGTTGGAGTATGGCTTAGAGCTTCTCCTCCTCAGTCTGAGGGTCTTGTACCATCCATGCTAATGTTTTGATGTTTGATGGAGTTGGCACCTCCCATTAGCAGGGTAGTTGCAGAAACATTTGATTTGCCTTGACATACCAAGCCGCAAATACCCAACGTTCCTCTTCGTAGTCTCTGGCTTTATCTTTGTATTCTTGGAAATCCACAAGCCATTGAGCCAGATTTGTTGTGACAA
The DNA here is from genome assembly GCA_015680685.1 of Gnetum montanum. Classification (NCBI taxonomy): domain Eukaryota; kingdom Viridiplantae; phylum Streptophyta; class Gnetopsida; order Gnetales; family Gnetaceae; genus Gnetum; species Gnetum montanum. The sequence continues at coordinate 154,133 of MNCI01029993.1, read as the reverse complement.
CTTTTTGTCCTTGGTAGCTTGCTTTTACCACCTCAAGTTTAGAATTTACGATCTCTAATTTTTCCAATAACTTCTTGTGTTTTGCAAATTCTATTTCGTATTTGACATAGGTGGTAGCTACCTATTGCTCGAGCTCTGTTCTTAGGCACCCTGCTATTAACATGGAAAGGTTGGCATGCCATAGGTTTGCCAACTCCATGTATTCTATCAGATCCTGAATCTACAGGTCCTGGTTCTTAACTTCCGCTTGGTGGGCAAAGGCATATGTGTTCAATATGGCCCACCAATTAGTGTGTTGAGCACTGATAGCATTGATGTGGGCCTTGGCCATATAGATCTCCTTCTCAAGGATTTTTTTGTACATCCCCACCTAATCTCGGAAGTGCTCCTTTAGCTTTTCATGCCGTTTAGTCTCATTTTTCCACGCGCTTATTTCAATAGCTGTCTTTTGACAAATTTTGTGTACCTCTTCCATTGAGAGGGTTCGATTCTCCTTGGATAAATGACTTATGTCTTGGTTGACCCAGATGAATTATTTTCACAACTAATGAAAATGTTCTTCAAGAACATTCTTTTTCTTTTCCATAGAGGTCAACCGTAGGTTGTTGGCAACAAGCTGTTTATTTTCCTCCTGTAAGGTGTTGAGTGCTTTGAGAAGTGCATGAGTTTGCACCTGTGCTGCAGAGGCATCCCAAACAGCCTTCTCTTTTTCTTTAGCCACCTTTTTATTCTCTGTTAATAGCTTGGTTAGTTGCTCAGCTCTAAAATTGTCTAGCTAGTTTGCGGGAACAAATTGTAACGGATCCCGCTGTGCTACTTGTAGGGCCATGAGCTACTCTTGTAATTTCTGCACCTCTACTTTAGCATACTCAACCCTCACTTCTATTAAAACTAGCTTCCCCTTTGTGGAAATGAGGTCTGATTGAATTTCCATAACATCCTGGGGGATTTCAAACAGGGACATCATTACTTTTCCTGTTTGTAGAAAATCAATCAAGCGCATCCTCATGTTTTGTAGGAGTCATTGAGGTTCTGGCCAAAGTTTGAGCATCTCGTGCTCCTGTGAGATCTGCTGGTGGCACAATAGGTACATTGAACGATTCTTTGATGTGGTCTACGAGCACTTCTGTAGCTCCCATGGCATCTTGGTGTTGCATGACCACAACAGTGGCCCCTTCACTAGTTTCTAATTTCACTTGGAAAGATACCACATTTCCTGAGATCTGTTGTGACCAACTACTTTCCTCTCCTCCTGTATGAATAGACACTTCACCTCTTGTATGATCCAAAGAAACTGTGGGCTGTATAGCATCATCAATGACGCCGAAGAGATTTGCATCATCACGACTTCCCCAACTGATTGTCTCGGTGATGGCCCTGAGATGGCTCATCAACGATCTGTAATCTTGTGGCGGTGATGGCTGATCCTGGCCCATGCTAGGCCTTGCTTCTTGTTGTTGGCTAGGTTTTGTACTTGGAGGTTGGTTGGGTCCTGCAAGTTGAGTTGCAGTTGGTCCAACCATCTGTTCTTCTTGTTCTTGTGGCCCCAACATCTCACTAGTGATTTTCCTTGCAGCTGGTGGCTTTAATAATTTTGCATATGAAGCATTTTGGGTTTTTCAGAGGACATTGTTGGTGTACCCCCTAATACCAGCATGTCGGCATAGCTTCCTGATAAGGTAGGGAAAGGGCAACGCCATCTTCCCTATCTTTTGTTCCTCGAACCACTTCAGGATCTCCGTTAAGTATAGATGGGGTAGGTTAGCATTAACCTTTTCCATCAGCACTGCACATCCTCTTACTGCATACATTGATATTCTTTTTAAGCCCTTCATGGGAAAGAGGTGATAAGTTCCAATTTTGAAGTAGATCCTCTCCTCCGTTGTCAACTCACCAAATGTCCTATCTCTACCATACGCCCTTTGCAACCAATCTCGTCGCACATCGAGGTCTGAATGGGTGGATAACTAAGCAACCTTGGGTCCTATATTTGAAAGGTTTAATACTTCCGAAATGGTTGTCACACCACAAATATTGATGGTGGTGCCTTGCTCTCTATTGTGCTAGAATTGGTACGTCCCCCCTAGGTACCAAGCACCACTTTCGGAGAGGGTAGGCCATAAGGGAGATCCTTTGAGGTGATCCCTAACAGCCTCAGGAGCAAACTTCATAAAAGATTTAAAGTTTAATTCCACAATCACTGCAGCTAATGTGGACTTTTTGTGGATGGCTTGAACATAATCTTGGGGCAACATAAGATGTTGTCCATGTTCAGGTGCTGTAGCAGCTCCTCCTTCTGCCTGCCCAAACTATACGGTAGGAGGGTCCTCTTGATGAATACTGAACGATTGTTCCTCCTATTTTGCATGTTGTCCAGCAGGGACTTGTCTTCACCTCTCCTAGGTCGTTTGCTTCCACCTTGAGCAGGACCTTCCTTTTGTCCATGTTTCGAGGCCATCTGCAATCACACGGGTCAAGCATTAGTAAGGTTTTTTTTGAAGTTAAGTTATACCTTACTGCTTTTCTTAATTAATTAATTTGTTTTATCTCCATGTGATATGGCTCGAAAGATTGTATTAATGAGTCTGTTTTACTTAGGTGGTTTCCAATTTTAATTTCCCGGTATACCTAAAGGGATTGAATGATTTTTTGGCACAATTATTCTAAACATTATAGCTAATTACCTTGGATAATGTCCTTTGGGTGATGATAAATTCCAAAAATTTAAGCATTATTTGGTAGGTGTCCCTCCCCTAGGACTAAGCTGAACATTCTAGGTTCAAGTAGGTTCAGACGAAATTAAAATCGAAGTACTAAGGAGCGAGATATAGGTAGAAAAGCAAGGGTGTCACACTCACAAGTTGTAGAGAAAAAATTTGAAAAACTCCCCCACGTGATGTGTGAAAAATGAAGCTAAGTGTTACGAGGGGTCATCTATATATAGGTTGGAGGGGATGCGATATCGCATACGATACATTGCGTACGTGATATAACGTCAACCGTGATATCGCATACGCGATATCACGACCCTAGTGATATTGGACACAACGATAAAAAAATACTAAATTTTTGAAGATTTTCTTGAAATCAACGTTATAAACTTAGGACATTGGGCTCTTGTAAAGGGGTTCTAAGGTAATTTAGCTTGTTGCAAAGGCACGAATAATGATGTGTGGGTATAATTGATCAATAAAACCTAAGGTGGTAAGTGAGAGAAAAAGGTCATGTAATGGTACATAGGAACGTTATTATTCAAAGGGATAGTAGTAGGGAAAGAAAATCATTTGAAAAATATGCTAAGGGTAAGAAATGGTGGGTGTGAGCTATGTCATAAGTGAAGATTACAAAATATTACACAAGTGGGTCCTCCCCAAAGCAGGTTTCAACCTATAATTCCCTTGTGTAACCACACTTAGAAGTGTTCGTGGGCACTAGAAAGGTTAAATGTAATCTGCATTGATTCCACAAAACACACACATGTAATTATCACCAGAATGAGGTAAGAATTCTATGTTACACACGAAACGAACTACAATTACATGAATAGTGAGATGAGATGAACTATAGAAAGGGATTGTAGAGATTGAGACATGAGGTAATTGACCTAGGGCACAATGAATCCTACGTGCAAAGCATGATTAATGTGTCATTAACCCATCGTTCCAAGATCAGGACTAAGTCCATTCCTCTAATAAGTGACATTGCATTGTTTCATCCCATGATGAGCAACTATGAGAGTACCATAATAACAAGGCATACGATCACTTGGCGTTTTGCTCAAGGGAGGAGTGATTTTTGGTTTTGTAGCACTTCCTTTTCTCTCTCTTTTTTTTTTGAATACTGAATCCAGAGAAGCCGCCAACCCTCAGGCATGGGTGCATGTCTTTCTAGTGGAACCCCCTAGAACAACATTGGATTTGAGTGCCCTTTTGATTACTCTTACTCCCATTTTTTGTTAGATCTACAAGGATCTTAGTATAACCACGTTGCATGATAACTCCCACAGACGTCACCAAAGAGAATTTGCAAGTCCCCTTGATGTCACACCCCAATCATACCCTCTTGGTCCATCCTTCTTCATTCTGGGTACAATGAACACAAAATTAATTTTAAGTTTTAAGAATGTCAAGAATATCATTGTACCATCGAATAGAACCTCTTATTTGTAGAATGGATGAGAGGGTGTAATGGGCTCACTGTCCAAATAATTGATCACTCAAGATTTGATAACATAGAACACACCTCAACCAACAATCCACATGAATGTTTTATTAGTAGACGAGATTACTTGTAAAAAGACAAAAATACCAAAAAGAAAAAAAGATAAAACAAGAAGTTGAAAAATGAAAAATTGGAAAAGAAAAATTGAAAAATTAAGAAAATGAAAAATATTTATTAATCCTGCTTGTTATTAAAATGGGGGATATCCCCCATAACTAAAGGATTGAGGATGGAAAGGATTAATAAATGGAAGATGAGGATCTTTGCATGTTGGAAATATTCGGACTTGGTCATATTTACCCCATCGGGGTTCACACACCTGATTATAGTAAGCATAGTGGGGCAATTTGTAAGATGTGGTTCTTGGGTAAAGAGTTGACCCACTATGATGTTTGTGATTGGAAGATGGTATGTAAGGATTGGGTTTCCACTCTCCATTCCTGTGTTCATTGGGCTATATTGTTGTTGGAGTGTGAGTTGGTGGCCCTGATAGAGTTACATGAGGCGTTGGGTTCAAAGATAAGGGTGCACCACAGGTTCGGACTTGTGCTAAGTTGGAGGATGTAGTGGCCTTGGAATTGTGTTGTCCCTTCCTAGGGTCATTTCTAAAGAAGGGATGCCTTTGATGTTGCTGACGCCTCTCACTACTGTTGGAAATAGTAGCACAAGTAGCATTCGGAGGTTGTTGCTATGGTGCAGGCACCTTAAGAACAGTTGATGGTGATGTAGAAGGAGGGAAAGGATGAGAATGTTGGAAATTAGAAGCAATGTAATGTGCACAAGGCGGTGGTTGTGTTGTGGACATGGGTTGATAGTATTGAGGAGAATAGTAATGCGGTGAGGTAGAGTATGTTAACCTAGTTGGGGAAACAGGATGTTGAACTAGATAAGCATTTGAGTTCAGATGATACAAAGGGTGTCTCCAGTTTAGGGGTGGTTTCCCCCACGACTGGGATTGTTGCCATTGTGATCGAACACAGTATCTTTGTACGAACTCTGGATGTAACGTGTTTTCCCAATGTTCATATAAATGTAACAAGATTGGGCATTGGCCCTTGGGATGATCGTATAGGCATATGTTGCATTCATATGTATGATTGGTAGTTGAGCTCTTATTTTCCTTATCCCTTCTTTCCGATTGTCTATTGAGACTTTGTCCTACTTCTTGGGTTGTTAAAACTCTATCTCCAATGATGTTGATAAATTCTCCACACTTTTTATGTGTCCATTCCAACATGTTATTGATCTTTGCCTC
>MNCI01029993.1:61025-148139 GCA_015680685.1 Gnetum montanum | reverse complement strand
GAAGTTATGTGTGAATTTATATGTGACTTTTTTTTTATAATTATTATATATTTTTTTTCTAAAAGATATATCGTTAATTCTTGTACAGCGACCTTGTATGATATAACTAATCTAGATAACTAGCACCATCCCCGACAACGGTGCCAATGATGAGTGGTGAGGTACCCCTACACTCAACCATACGAATACGAGCGTTACATGCGTGATTCAGTCGAACTCCATAGACGGACTAGTTGTGGCATCTAGACAGTTAGCCTTAGGTCGATATCTTTCCACCTAGACTAGTATTAGCTTTATCACATATGGTTTAGTCTAGAGTGAGGTGTATGATGTGTTTCTAACCTAATGCTACTCCTGAAGGTAGTGGAAGATAATATTAACTAAGCTAGGGGAGAAAGGGTGAGAAGGAATCTAGCCAGCCTAAGTGCGATGAGCATCCATTCCTCGATTATCCATACACACCTTGGACTTCATGCATGACTACCACTGGGATTACCAAGCATAGATCCTAGGTACGCTACTGGGTTACCAGGTAGTCACACTTAAGTGCTCGTAATCAAGTCGTACTCATTCCGTGTTTTAACATGAGTTTAAGGGTGAGAAGAGATTAACTAGGAAAGCAATAAATAACAATTAATTAAATGATTAAACTAAGTGAATGCTACAATGATGAAGTAATCTCGATTTTTATTGTCGCTCATGTATGTGTCCAGGTATGTCACACTTGAATAAAGGATGCCGTACAATTACAATCACCACACTGCAGGCATACACTAGGAGGAAAAGGGTTGAGAGAAAGAAATTAAAACACTTAAACTAAAATTGACTTACTTCCTACTTACTTTCTTCTGATAATGGACTCCTCTTATTTATAGATGAGGAGACAGACTACGATATCATGTACACGATATCGCAGTGCATTAAATGACGACTCATCACTTCTCTAGACCACTGAAATGGAGTAGAATTCTTGCATTTTCTAAGATGAGAAGTTTTATCTGATAGTTGTAAGATATGTTTTGACACATAGTTCACACATCCTAGAAATCTCATACATTGCTCTTTGGATTCTAACTTATCAAGAAAGTTTGATATCTGCTACAACACATGAGGTTGCATATAAATCTTTCCTTCTTTTATAACCATTTCCAAGAAATCAATTGCTTGTTGATAGATTTGAAACTTCTTTGGATTAGTTGAGAGATCAATTTCATGCTCAAGACATAATGCAGCAAATTGTTTTAAATGATCATAATGCTCTTCAATGGTATTTGAATAGATTAAGAAATCATCAATGTAGTTGGCAACAAAATATTTTACTCTTCCAAAAACTAAATCCATTTTACATTGAAATTATGCTAGGGCATTATTTAACCCAAATGACATTACTAACCATTCATATAGTACTCTTGGAGTACTAAAGGTCATTTTATGAATATCTAAATCTGCTATCATTATTTGATGATATCTAGATTTGCAATCAAACTTATTGAATATCTTTCTCAATGCCGTCCTTTGAATATCTTGCCTTTCCTCTTTTAATTCATGTGTGGTTTCTAACAATAAAACACACACATGAATAACTAGAATTTGAGGGTCTTCTTAGGAAAGCTTTTAGGAAAAACTTTGCAACTTGGTTTGCTACATCTAGATAGCGACTTGGTTTTGTCTTCATATTCTTCATTGAAATGGTTGTGGCAACTTGGTTAGCCTTAGGTCACTTCATTGAAATGGTTTTACTTTGAACTAGTATAGGATGAGTTGTAGGAATATATGCAACTAGGCCTTCTTTTGATTGAAATTCTAAAGGATGTTCACAACAACATTTTTTCAATAATGCATGTATTCCTTCAATGGCATTGAGGCACATACCTTGACATTTTAATATCTTTTGAACTTGTTGATACTTCAATCTTTTCTCTTCTTGTTGAACTTCATTTTTGATAATCTACTTGAGAGAGAGATTATCAGTGTAGAACCTAGTTTGTTCAAACTGAGCCTTACCTAATTCTGCAGGGATTCGAGGAATTGTCACCTTTCTATCTCCTATTGACATGACAATTAGATCTCTATCAACTATATAAGGAGATAAATTATCCATGAAATTAGTGCCTAACCTAATTTCGAACCCTTCATCACTAATTTTCACAAAGTTGATTTCACCGACAAGCACATCATTGATCCGAATGGGCACATCAAGTGTGAACTTGTTTAAATGCTGGACTCTATTCATGGTGTCTATTTTGAAAGACCTTAATGATTCAACCTAGTTTTCCATGATTTTTTGATGGGTGAAATTAACAGTTGCCCCAATATTAATGAATGTTGTGAACTTGCGCCATTTTACTTTACCATCAACTGTAAGCTTTCTAGGAATAAGGAGGAGAAATACCTCAGAAATTGTCTTCTTTATTTGCTACAAAATTTCCTTTGGAAGAGAAAACTTTGAGTAACTAATCTTCTCTTTTGGCTTGAGTTAAGGATTAAACTTTTTCTCATATGGAGTGATGAGAAATTGTGATGGGATCCTAGATGCGACTAGAGAAAAATATGAAAACATACTTTCATCTATTTCTAAATCATCTTCAAAAAGTAGCACCAAGTGTTCTGAAAAAAAATGTCGAGGTTTGCTCATCTTCATTATCTTGTATACTGCTAGGACCTACTTTGCTTGAAACCTACATAGAAAATGGGTTAGAAAAACTAGCTTGTGTGGTAGCTTTTGCAGATGAAAATTGCTCTTCTTCTTCTTCTTCTTCTACTTATTGCATAAAAGCTTCTAACTCTACTAATTCTTCAAAGTTCAAGTCTTCATCTTCACTTTGATTTATCCATCCTCCATGGGCCATTTTCATGGAAATAATTTCTTCTTCAGAAGTAGATGATTTTGAATTTGAATCATCAATGAATTGCAGTCAATAGATCTTTTCTCATTGCATTAAACACTTTTCTAATTGCTTAGCACTTTCAATTGGTTCCCATTTGTCTTCATATTCTTCAAAAAAAGCTTTCACTTTTGCTAGAGTTTTGTTATTTTCTTGGGACATTCATATGCATAATGATAATTATAATAGCATACTAACTTTGCCAATTTTTGGACCTCATCTTCTTCTCATGTATTTATAGGGCCAAAATCTTCTTAGCCTTACTGGATAAGATCTTCTAGTGTAATTTCTTCTTGCTGAAAATTTCTTTCTAGGTGTCTTTTTAAACAGCCTTTGGGATCTTCTGCAAAAATTATCCACATCATCTAGGTTTGCGCATGCATCTGCTAACAACATTAGCTTGGTTAACCTAATTTGGAGACATGCTTATTGCAGTTCTTGTCTAGCCATGTGAACAATATCCAAAAAATACATTAGTGACAAAGTTTGTCCATTTTGAATTATTTTGTGCAACACCATTTGGCCAAGCTTCTTTGGAAGAGAGCCTAAGTACATATAGGCTGTAAGTTGATCTTGGTGTAGGACTAGCTTATATACTGCCTTTCCATATTCAATGTTTTACTATTCAAATTCTTCAAGGAAATGAAGCTTTCTTTGACTAAGGAGTAACTTATCTTGGAGCCTTAGATTCATAGACAAATCTAGTATGAATTTGGTTGTTAAAGTAACAAACAATCATTAAAAGCCACTATCTAGTATTTGCTGCTGAGCTTCTTGATTTGAGCTTTCCCACTAGTGTCTTATTTTCCTGCTGTTCTAGCTAATCCAGCTAACATTGCAGTTTGCTCATCCAATTTTAAAACTATTTGAACTACTTTTAACTGATCTACCCATAATCTTATAGTATGTAGAACTTCTTTTGGAGGTAAATAATCAATATCTAATAGGAAAACAAAAGTACTTGTCATATCTTTGAGTGCTAAAAATGGAGGTGGAGGTTCATACAAATGTCTTAGATAAGACATCATGATCTTGCCTTGGCAGTTGTTGTTGATCTAAGAATCATCTTCTTCCTCATTTTCAATGGGCTACTTTAAACTCTTTTTCCTTTTTAACTTTGATAATTTTTCTTTGATTCTATCAACTTCTGATGTTACTATTTTACTCTTCTTTTCTTTTGCCCTTAACTTTTGTTTGTCGATGGGAACTATTTTTAATTGGTTTTCTAAGCCGAATACTTCCTTCAAAATATTCTTCTGCTTTTGTTTGTTTTTTTTTTTATTTTTTTTCCTATTTAACTTCTTCATATATAGACATCTAATCTAAAACTTCATCTACTTTTGTTTTGAGACTATTCATATTTTTACTACAATATGCTGACCAATGAATCAAATAGCTAACCTGACTAACCTCTTCTTTTTGATTTTGGGTGGAGTTGATATTATGTTTGAGTAGATATCTGCAATTAGCTATGGTTTCAGGGCTTCGATCTTCAAATGCAATTGTTTAGTAAGAACCTTTTGGAGGCCATTTACCATCATTGATCAACTTCTTGCTACCAATGTCTTTGCCTTGAAACATAAAATAGATTCTTTACAATCATAATTTGGGGATTTCTTTTTCTATTGTTTAGAACTTGATCCTTCTTCATACTTGGCAATGTTGGTACTAGGGTGGCCAAATCTATTATTGCAGTTCTTCCAAATTGCTAAATAGGATATCTAGTGCACCTTTTCTTGATTCTAGAATATTTTTGAAATTCTTGATCTCTTAAGAATTTCTGAATTTTGGGAAAGCTTGAATATACCCTTCATCATCTATTGATCTTCCACATTCTAGTAAATGTTTACTACCAACTGAAAACTTCACATCCCATTTGAGCTTGTGATTCATAAAGATAGTATTAGTAAATTGAAAAGTTCCACAAGCACATATGGCTGCATAAATAGACTTTGGAAGCATCTTTAGTCCATGGATTTCAATACACAAAAGTAGAGTGGATGTAATATGTTCATCAAACAGAGACAATTGAAAATTTGGTTGAACAAAGCATAGAGCATCAACATTTAACACACACCCTGGCAAATTTTTGACATTTCCCAAACCAGATCAGGATCATCATGTAGACCATCTCCAATTATTCTACTATCCATCCAGTAATGTAACCATGAATTCAGCATTAATATCATAGTCAGCATTAATATCATAGTTAAAACTTTGGACTTCTGACATAATGATACCCTTGAGTCTTTCATTTAGAAATTTCTTCATGGGTGAAGAATGGTAGAAATACTGGACGGATGCCTGCTCCTTTAATATCCAGAACTTCTTGGAATTGCTTGACTGATGTTGTCCATCTTGTTGAAAAGATGTTGGCAAAATTATATATAGCCTCGTTCGGAAGTTCTAGAGACTGGAGTTTGAAGCAACAAATGATTTTCTACTCATGATTGCTTCATGAAAAGGAATTATTGCCTTCTAATCTTCTTCTTTTGATAGTTCTTCACCAGTTTGAGCAGTAATATTTTCAGTTCTTCCTTGCATCATAAAAGCACGATGCGTTTCCCAATCAATATATCTAAATCATCGCCGATATCGCCATCACCCATATCTAGCCAAGGATTCCAATATCTGAGTCTTCTGGCATTTGCTTCTTCATGATTTCGTTCAACCACTTCATCATCCACAATAGCAGAATGTTCTGGGAATACTTCTACTTTGCCTGATTCAATATCTTTAATCAATTTTGCATCCTCGTGATCAAATGGATCTTTGGATCCAAACTCGTCTGACATAGGTAAAGGCCATTCACAAGAGCTACTAATATCATAAACAGGAAATTGAAATTCTTCGCTGGTTTCTTCAACCATAGCTTTACCCTTATGTTTCTGATATTCAGAACTTTCAAGTCGAGCATGAGCACTTTGAGGTCTTGGACCTTGACAAATTCATCTAATTCTTGAAAATTTGGAGTAGAGGCATATGGAGTCCCCATGAGATGGTAATATTTTGAGGTTACTTTTATCCTTTCTTCTGCAGATTTAGCAGCAAGGGCTACTGATTTGGAACCTACGCAAATTTTTCTTTTGCGGAAGGCTTGATTGAACTCGAACAAACAACGTTTACCATGGCTCTGATACCGTTACCGTTACCCATACCCTTCCATGTATCGTTACGAACTCGATATAATATTACGTTACTGATCTATGACTGGTAGTGGTCTCTGGGTCAAATTATCTGGGTTCAAATTTGGGTAATTTATTCTTACTTAAATTTGTAGAAATGGTATGGTCCAGTTTTTGGTGGATAACACGAGGTTGTTAGGATACTCCACTCCATTGAACCGCCTGTTGTGATGGTAGCTAAAATTATGCAACAAAACTTCTTTCCATGATACCTTAATTTGTGAAGCCTCCAATTTTCTAACCTATTTGAATGCAAGTGGGTTCTTTATGTTTTTTTATTTTTATTTTTGTATTTTTGTCAAAACCGACAACGTAACTAGAAGCTTAAAGAACATCCTAATGGATGCTACGTTAAAAACAAATGCATTATGGGCAGGCAGGGCTGGAATTTCAGAATTTCCTAACCCACCTATATACATTTTACAGCCTCAAGCTCCATATTCTTCTGGTTTACAGGGGCTAAATTTATACGTTTCATCGAAAATTAAACTGTATAATACATTTTCAAAGAGCAAATACGTTAATTTGCCTGTCGAATTCCTAGCCTGTGCAGCGACGAGCAAGAGCAGCTACACTACCACCATTTGTTTTTAACACAGGGAAACGTAGGTGAAGCCGTGCAGGGTCAGGAATAAGGTTCTGTGCCAGAAGCAGAACTAATACTCGCGTAAAACCAAAAGTGGTGTCGTTGGTTTTGTTTTATCTTGCCTGCCTCGCAACTTGCAATTCCTTTACTTTGAACTATCGCCCGTCGGTCGTGCAAATTGAATTGACAAGACATGCTACTTCCACTCGGAGAAGAAAATCCCAACGATCCCAGTGAACCAAACAAACACAGTAGCAGCTGCTATGAAATTCAGGATAAATGGGCCTTCTTCCATCGTTACATGCATAAGCATCAATTGCTGCAGTAGTGTCTACACGGTTTCTCTGATTTGAGACTGTTTTTCCAAGTTGTCTGTGTTTTAACTCCTATTTTGAAGATGGAAGCCGCAGTTATAATGTTCTTGGAAGAAATTGTAACCTCGGCCATAACATCAGCTGCAAAGATAATATCACCGAAAATTGCAGAGGAGTCTGCTTTTGTATTACATTTCCAGGACGATCTCCATGATCTGCGATCCATGCTGGTGGATCTGTCCCTATACCTCGAAGAATCAAGCAGGGTTCTGCACAGACAATCCGAAAGCGTCAAAAAATGGATGGACATCGAGGACATTGCCATGGACGCAGAAGATCAGATCGAAACATGGGCCGTCAAAGATCAGGGTTCATGATCTTCTTCGTCCAACTCTTTCCAATCGTTTTTCTCTAAAGTGAAGCATTTAGGATCCACGCGTGAATTGAGGAAAAAGATGAAAGAGCTCAAGAGCAGATTGATTGATGTTAGCCAAAGAGCTGAAACGCTTTCATTGTTGAAAAATGTTCTTCCTAAAATTGCTTCAGCAGAGGAGGAATGCTTATGGAGGAGGTCTAGTATACTATATGACGAATCGATGTCCATGGATATTGAACCCAAAATTTATGATTTGCAGTCATTAGTGCGAGATCACAGAATCGTTGCTGTGGTGGGTCTGGTTGGGATCGGCAGGACCAGACTTCTGCAGCACTTTTTCAACCTGCACAAGCAAGAATTTGAAGCCTGTATATGGCTATCAGTATCCCGGACCTACCAGATCAAGCAACTTCAAATGGATATTCTGCGAAGCCTGGATGCCATGGTTCAAACAAATGTAAGCGTCGAAATTCTTGCTTCAATTGTGAATGAAAAGCTCAGCAGTATGGATTGCCTGCTAGTTTTAGATGATGTGCGGGGATTCACAGAGCAGGAGCAGTCCCAGTGCTTTAATATCTGCACCAAATTCTATGGGATTGGAATTTCGGAGCGTCAGAAATGCAAGATTTTGGTTTCCACCGGCGATCAGAATGTGGCAACTGAACTAGAAGTAGCTGTATTCAGAGTTCCTGAGCTAGATTCTCAACTGTTCGAGAAACATGTCTGCACTGATGGTGCAGTGCCAACTGAATTGGAACCATTTGTGAAGGATTCCAAGAATACAGTAACCAAAGAAATTCTGAAGACCTGCGGGGGATTGCCTTGCCTCTGGCTATCATAATCATGGCCGGGTTTCTGAAGCATAAGCCTGCTCATCAATGGAGTTCTGTGCTGAAGCAACTGATTAAACATTCAGAGGAGGCCGAGAAGAAGCCTGCAATCACAGCCTTGACACTGAGTTTCAATGCACTGAATTGGAGAGCAAAAGTGTGCTTCAGATTGCTGGGCTGCTTCACAAACGTTGAAATCATAGACAGCAACAAACTTGTAGCTTTGGAAGCAGGGCATTGATGTTCTGATGCACCTGCACGATCGGTATCTGATTCAGCTTCACACAGAGGAATGGACCTGGCACCATCAAGTCAAGCTTTATAGCCTGGTCCCAGAGTTGGCTGGCAACATCTACCGTGGCTGCGGAGGATTATACTAGGAACAGTGTGACCAGGAAGCCTTCGCAACCGTTTTTAGCCCCCAAAAACACAGAATTTGCAGAATCTCTGTATCTGTGAAGGACGATGTTGCAACAGTTCCAACAAATGGACATGGTTGGATATTGAAGAGCTAAATTCTTTAGAGGAGGTGAGTTTGCAATCTGAGCACATTGATGGCAGGATTTCGCCTCCCCGGACTTTGAGATGTTGTAGTTGTGGAACAGAGGTCTGTATCCTTGCAAACTGCCAGATCAATGGCAGCATCATAATGATTTGGAGTACTTGAAGGCGATTAAGGTTAAATTACCAGATCCATTGACTGGGTTTGGCAGGCTCGTGTATCTGAGCCTGCAAAATCACAATGGGGATTATCCTCCTGCTGGCATCAGTGTGCTTCCACAGCTCAGGTACCTGTGATTGGAGAATGACAGCATCTGCGAATACTTGCCTGAAGAGTATGGTTTTGATGGGGCATTCCAGAGGTTGGACACTCTTATAATCCAAAACAGAAACTAACACGGCTGAAGAAGCTGCCACACAAGCAAAATGGGGCTCTTCCATGCCTGAGGAGACTGACATTGCTGGGTTGCAATTGCTTGACAGAAGCAATTGCAGAGGGTGGGCAGGCAACAAACGCCTGGCATCGAGGTACGCCTGCGGGTTCCAACATCCCCGCAAGATAACTGGACCCAAGAGCGCTTCCTCAAAAATGCTTCTCCATGAGAATAAAGTTCCACGTAGGAAGTAGCACACGCCGCACCATCCAAGGCCACCTCAGGGCACGCACTGAAGAATGAGGCACGCAAACATGCATGAAGGACAAGAGAACCTGAGTCCTCTTTGCTCCCCCCGACACATGCACGTGAACTCGCACCTCCCGTCTACGCGCTACTAAGCAGTCGAATCCATGATTAGGCAAAGGAAACATGCATCCGACGTTACCCTGTGGGGGCGTTAGGATGCTCTGCTAAAAATCGATGCAGCCATTCACATGTGCTCAAGCGCTATCCCATCTGCAAAATAGGAGATGCACCAACGCATAATACACTTAGAATTTTGAGGCACCAGCAGCAGCAGTAGCCACAAAGGAAGTGAGGGATGCACAAAGGAAGTGAGGGATGTTATCATCATCAAACAACAACAATAATGATAATAATAAATGTGTAGAATGTAGGAAGAAGGCAGAGTTATTGCAGGGTTGATGCGTAAATTTTGGAGGTACCAACACCCAGGGGAAACTTGTTTTGAGGAGATTATTACCTAGGGTGCCTCTCGTATGGGTACGAAACCTAAGAATAGTCTCAGCTGGAGAGGGCTATGTGATGTTTTAAAATAGTAAACCAAAGTGAAAAATTGGAGAAGTTAAATTAAATGACTATCTTGAATTCAAGAATACAATAGGTAATTAAAAAAAATAAAGTTTCCCTAGTCCTGTTGTTAGTGTCAATTCGTGCCATTTCATCATTATGGATGCCGTCATAGCCAACGCTACTCGTAGTCACTGGGAGAGGGAGAGAGAAAGAGAGAGATGTCACTGCTATCCACTACACACGTTGTAGACACATTGTTTGTAGCCTTTACTTCTTGACATGCATGTCATTCTATCTGCCACGTGTATCGTCGAAGAGAGGAGAGGCTAGACGCCTATGCTACCACTTGGAACACACACTTGTTGCTATCGATGATAACGTCCAGTGGAGAGCATAGTTAGCACATAGCCATTTTTTGCAAAGGTTTTCCAAGTGTGGGGCTATTCTCTCCCCCAGTTCAGGGCATAGTCAGCTAGAACAGCCTCCATAGCATGGCAACACCACTCAGCTCAGCTTAGACTCATCTCCAGCAAGTGTAGTTAGCAAAATGCATCTTTTTGTATCCCCATTTTGGCCTCAATTGTCACTACACTATACCCCATGCAAGACAGTCGAGAGTGTAGTCTCGGAGCGTAGTCTCCAAATTTTTATTTTTTTTAGGTACCTTGCAATCCCCTCAACAGACACACATGTAGATTGGTAGTGTAATCACAATCTCACAGTCTCGTAGTGTCTAGTAGAGCACAGCAAAGCACGACACCACCAACCTTAGTGAAAAGCATACTTGGGTGACAACATAGTCCCAACTGTTCCCTTTGCCATGTGGCATTCACCCTGCACTTTATGCTATGCTTAATCCTATAAATACCCCTGCCCTCAACATTTTTAGAGTTGGCAAAATTTGAGTGGGCAAAAATTTAGGGTTGGTAAATTTAAGGCTTAGCAAACTAGAGACTTGGCAAACTTGAAGGAGTGCTTGGAAGAGAATCAAAGGCATACCAGTGAAGTTGCAGACCACCGCAGCCCATCAAAACATTGCAGTCAATGGTACACTGTGGTGGCCAACCTAGTAGATGCAGACACCATGGCAAAACATCAGTCTCCAAGGCTAGACACCTCCGAGACTATGACTATGTTGCCCACTACACCTATTGTACACTGTGTACCTTCTAACCCCTCTTGGTGTTAACTATGCTCAACTCCATTTGGGGTGGTGTTCCATTTCTCTCTCTCTTTCCTTGCATTTTTAGGATTTCATTTGCATTTTTCATTGTTTCATTGCATAGCTACGCCTAAAACTATGCTTGGGCGATGGACCCCTGCATGTTGGCACCCTCGTTTTCACCAAAAACCTGACTATGGTTGACCTCATTAACATCATTAACACTATGAACATCACTCGAACACTTAGCACCATTTTGCATTAGCATCGTGGCTAACCATGTTGCACCCCTGTTACATCTAGTAAGTGCCTATTTGATCGATAAGACCATTCAAGGCATCCTGTCTCTACCTCCAGTAGGCCCTCACATGCACTTGGGGTTAGGCTGTGCACCTATGAACCTATCAGTGTTCCAGCCATTGACATTTTTGGTCACACTAGTTTCTGGTGCTAGAATGGAGGCTAAACCATTTTCTTCTTTAGACCTCGTTGGTGGTTGTCTTGTGTGCTCTCTACATCACTGTTTTTGGCTTCAGGCTAGCATAGATTCAACATCCTTTTAGACCTGCTACACACATGAAAGTAGTTGGATCTTAGGCCAGTGCAGGTGTTGTCTACTAACTGGTTGGTATAGATTGTACCCCATCATTGGTTCCCTTAGAACTCCGCATAGCAACCCTAAAGCACATATTCCCAAAGTCAGCCAAATTTTTAACGCTATCAATGAGAGCGTAGTTAGCTCTCAGCATAAAGAGCATAGTTGACCCTTAGCGTAGAGAGCGTAGTCAACTCTAAGCATAGATAACATAGTCATAAGAGTTAGCCATTTTTGCACTCATCATCTCTTGTCCTCCCCTTTTGCAACTTGATTTGCATTTATGAATTCCAAACAACCTGCAACGTCAATCCCAAGCACACTCATCATCTTGCCCATCCAATAAGAAACTAGGATTGACAACCCTAGGAATCCTATAATGTCAGAGCTAAGGCAACCCCTTAGGCTACGTGGGCAAGATCCAAAGTACACTGTGCTAAGTGATGAACAATACAACTTCATTTGCACAAAGATTCAAGTAGGGTTATTCGTAAACTACTTAGACATGGAAGCAAAACAAGGCTATGAACTGGTTCACCGGAATGGACGGGAGTACATCCCCTCCTCACTTGACATCATCCCACTCACAAAGCCCTACCAGTGGATGCTAGCCTAGCTCATTCGAACAAGTGAGTGAAAAGTAGGGACAGACTACGAAGAACCCCTGTAGGAAGAATATGATGAGTTTGAAGCTCGCTTTGAGCACAAGGGCTCCTTCCATACTGTCTTCTAGTGAGCAATCCCTAGACTAGATCTTTCGTAGTTCTGTTTACTTGTTCTTTTTGAGACAGTTGTAGCATCGGCATTACCATCCAGGTCAATGCCTATTATAGCAATGCACCAGACACATCCTGATGCACTAGTTTCCTTTAGCTTGCCCTTTGTGG
This sequence comes from Gnetum montanum, assembly GCA_015680685.1. Taxonomy (NCBI): domain Eukaryota; kingdom Viridiplantae; phylum Streptophyta; class Gnetopsida; order Gnetales; family Gnetaceae; genus Gnetum; species Gnetum montanum. Next base: position 135,628 of record MNCI01029993.1, on the reverse strand, counting down.
CATCATTGTCACTTGTCCAGCCATTGTTGCCCAGTGCAACCATGTCAACTCAACCACACTTCCACATAGGGCCCGTGTTTAGGCCCCACGCGACCCAGGCATCCTATCTCTTTCTTGTCTCATCAATGTCCTTAGCATTAGCCCAACCCATGTATGTGTCACTTGCCCTGATCGTTGTTCCTATGGCACAACCCACACATCAAGCCTGTTCGGCAACTCTACAACCCACAACAAGGCCATGGACCACATAGTTGGTCCAATAATAAGTTGTGCAACGACCATAGTTGGCTGGAACATCTTACAACTTAGACAAGGTGTTCTAGATGATTCAAAGCCTAACAAAAGAGGTGAAGCAGCTCAAGGCTACCTCCTCCGAAACCATCAAATTGTGAACTTTTACCAAGACGATCCTATTAGTCTTATGGTTCCATCGCTAACTCTCTCGATCGAAGTCCCACTTCCTCAATTCACATACTACAATGGTGAGGGGGATCTCAAGACATATCTAATTACATTTAGGTTAGAGTGTTTGATGTTGTAAGCATGGCCACATGCCATCATATGTGCATTTACCATGTCACTAACTAGCAAGACGCTAGACTGGTGCCACACATTACCTAGAAGCTCTATCTCCTCTTTAGAGGATTTGCTAGGCCAATTTGTGATGTGCTTCAAGTACAATTTGAAGCTGGAAATCACCCTGAACTAACTTATGCAAATCAAGTAGGGTAACCTAGAGCTCGTACAAAAATTTATCCAATGCAGGAATGTCTCATTAAACAAAATACAAGAGCCAATAGCCGAAACACACCTCCTAGCCATATTTAAGGGTATAGTTAATGACTTCATAAAGTTAAAGCTATACTACTTGGGCCTATAGTCTTTACACCAAGCCTTAACCCAAACCAAGAGCATACAATATGCAATTGAAGCCAGTAAGGACCTAGCCTACATAGCCTACAAAAACCTGCATGCAAGGAAGGACAAGGATAAAGGGAAGTAGAATGCAACTATGGCAATTATGGCCAAAGAGGTTAAAACAACTAACTCAATGCCAACGGCCAGGCCATCTAAGGCCTCAATCAACAACAAAGCCACTAGCCCTAGCATTGTGACAACAGTGCAAGCTACTCCAAGGCCTATCTTTGAGTGCAAGGATCGCTCCAAGTACACCTTGCTACCATTAAAACCTTTGGAATTGTTGGACCAATTGCTAAAGTTTGGATGTATCCAATACAAGCAAATGTTCGAAGATGCTTGCAAAAGATATGATAGATATTACAAGCTCCTAAGGAATCCTGTGTTGGCAACCCCAAATAAGCACATGGTCCCAAAACACTTTAGGTTGGATTAGTTCTGCCACTACCATCAGTTGCCCAGTCATAACACTAATTTTTGCATAACCTTACAGGATGACCTCCAAAGAATAATTGACAAAGGTGAGTTGGTACTTGACATTGCTAACCCAGTTAGACTTTAGAACCAATCTATGAGGGTGTGTAAGGACCTTATGAATGAAGATGATGCAGGCTATGTCATAAACACTATTAGCATCGATGATAACCTAGAACTAGTGTAGTGGCAATTTGTGATCTGTGTGCCCTCTAGTTGCGTAAGGACATCCATGGCCCCTACAAGTTCAAGGCCCCCTTTCATCATCAAAGTGTCACCTCAAGCACCTACAACTTCCTTTGTGGTTAGGATCCCACAACATGTGGCAACAAGAATAGTTTAGCCACCCTTTGTCATTAGGGTGTCTTAACATGTTGACTCCTCACCTACATGGAGTCTGGTAGTGGGTAACACATTGGTCCCTTCCTATCCAAGAGCCAATCCTACTGGTAACATTAATAGATCCTCTAGGTGGCAACCCAGGAGGCCCAATGAGCATCTCACAAATAGAATGATTAGGCAATGCCAAGAGCAAGGGGACTAGGTCCACCAAAGCTGGTACCCCTATTTGCAGTCCCTATTGCCAAAACAACTAAGAAGGCCATCATCAGCAACTTGCAACCAAGCACCAGATCCCCTGTGTAGGCCAAGCCAACAAAGCCCAAGTCACCTCCCCATGAAATTCGTCTTTTAGGGCATATGGAAGAAGTCAAAACCAGTAAAAATGCAATCGATGGCAAAGACTTTGTGGATGCATTAGCCTAGGTTAAGCAAGCACTCAAATAGAAGAACACAACGTTGAGCCTTATGACCTAATCTTAACCTCATCTGCCCACTACAAAGTGCTAGTGTGGATGCTATCCTCCATTTTTGTCATTGAGGACATCCCAGTAGATGAGAATTCCATCCATGTTGTGATGTTGCCTCATACATTGCTAGAATCAAGCTCCACACCCCTTGCATTTCATGATGACCCTGAGAAGGGTAATGTCATAATAGCCTCCATGTTTATCACCATATGTGTTGGGCAATGCATGATTTGGAGGGTGCACGTTGACAATGGGGCAACAACAAATGTTATCCCATACACCATGATCGATAAGTTAGGCCTTACAGACCAAAACAAGCCAATGAAAACCTCATGCTTGCAATTCTTTAATGGGTCATGCATCATTATAAGAGTACCATCACAATAGCCTTCATGGCAAGGGAAGAATTCTCCACCATTTTCGAATTCATCATCATAGAGGAAATGCCTAATTTTAACTTAATATTAGGTAGGCCATGGTTGGCCCAAATATGGGTCGTTTCCTCTTTGATCCATCAAGAAATCCACCTTCCATATGAAGGTGGTGAGGTCATTATCCATGGTGATAATGTAGCCGATCTAGCCATTAACAACATAGATATAGAGCAAAGGTCAAAGGTGGAATTCCTTGATGATGCATTTGCAGCAAAGGATGAGAATGAAACACATGAGGTAGATCCATTTGAAAGGATAGAAGAAGTCGATGACTTACTAGAGGATGTCCTTTGGGTAGAATTTCCCTTAAATATAGCGAGAGAGGGCCTAGAAGACTACCGAATAGTGCACCTTAGGCTCTATGCATCTCCTAACCCACATTGAATTAGGAAGCAACTACGCGACTAAGGTACCCCTTTAGCCCTAAATGTGCTAGGTGCCTACCTACTCTTTGCTTTTACGTGCCATCTATTTTTAAATTTTTCTTGCATTGCACTTGTTTACATATTTACATTTAGATTGATTACTTAGATCATGCATCATTTTGCTTTGTTTATGCATTCATTTGCTTAACATCAAAATGCATAAAAAACATCAAAATGCACAAAAATTATAAAAGCAAAAATTACAAAAAGAGAGATAGCAACATACTAGGCCCAAAATGGCCTTAAACTACTATTGTGGCCTAGAATGACCTTAAACTATTGTCAGGGCTCGCCAAGACCTTAAACTGGTGACATGTGGTCCACCAAGGCATTAAATTGGTAGCGTTGTGGCCCAAAAAAACCTTAAACTATTGCCCTTAAACTAGTTGCACATGTGGCCTGAAACAACCTTAAACTAGCAATCACAGTGGACTAGAAATAGTCTTAACTTATCACCTCCAATCCCATTGTAGTGGCCCAAGATGGCCTTAAACTAGCATGGGGTCTGAAATGGCCTAGTCACACTATTGTTGCATAATCCTAAGTTAACACATTAATTTATTATGTCATAAGAATAGCAAGTGCATAGCAAATGACCATAAAAAAAGAAGTCTACACATCACACATACCAAATAGTAAATAATCATCCATCAAATGTAATATGAATAGTAGTACATGGCATGAATAGCATCAAAGAAAAAAAATGTAGCAAAAAGCCCAGCAAGGGGGGGGGGGGGGGGGGGGGGGGTTTGGTACATCTAGGTCATGCTCAACTAGTAGCACTAGGTGGGGGTGGTGGCTTTGCTTCCTCCACTACATCACTGGGGTTTACAATATTGCCTGGTACCTACCATAATCATAGAAAATATGCATGATAAGTAAGCAAATATCCACTACACAAGCTAACTCCAAACATAAAAAAGCGTAAAAAAAAACCTAACCTAAGAGGGTCCTACATTAGTGAGTTTTGGAGGTAACTTTCTAAGGTCAGCCTCTAAGTGTCGGAGGATCTCGACCTCGGAAAGTTGTGTCTAGTCCTCCTAGCCAAAGTTAATCTTTGCAAGGATCTTGCCTTTGTCCATGGCAGTCCATGTAAGTGGCTCCATTGAAAAGGTAGCAAAAGAAGCCTCTTTGGAAGGGGTGATGATCCACCTCTCAAGAGAGTCATTCACCATTGTGTGCCATGTGAACAACTCGTATGCTTGCCTCTCATTGATTACCTCAAGAAACATCTCAAGATGGTGGTGCTCTGTAGACTCCTCCTTGTACTATCGCAAGTACGTGTCATGCTCTCACTTATACTGGTGCTTATGATTTTTCTATGTTTTCCCCCATCAATAGACCTTCGTGCTATAATTTTTTTTATCTTGGTTCTTTTGGGCAGACAAGTCCATATATAGTTGCTACTTTATCAACTCCCATGTGGCCTTGTTCTTACCTCTGAGAGCTATCCAATATTAGGCATACTTGATCTCAAAGGTACACCAGGTGTTGTCTCCCTATGATCTAGCCACTAAGAAATCATATCTAGATTAAAGATCTTTGATCTTCTCATCTTGCCTAGTCATCCTCTCTAGGAGTTCATGCACGTGTTTCCACAGGTGCTCATTTGAGTGCCTATAGATCCATAATGCCTTCACACAAGAAAGTGTGCACTGGTTCAATGTCTTGTACATGTGGTGAGGCATCTGATTAACTTCAGGAGGGAGGTCAGGGAGGACATCCACCTTGGCCACCTTGCTCAAATCCCATTGCAGCTTAGGACCTGTAGGCATAAAATAATTGATCAATCTTAGCTAAAAACTAAGCACTCAAGTAGTAAAGTAACATAGAGGAAAACAACATTACACACATACTGAGCTTGGGGTTTGCTTGTTGCAAGTGGTCCACCATGTCTTCAACAACATCTTCCATGAAGGTGAATTTATCTTACATGTCTATCCATGGCTCCATGCGATAGGTAGATGTGGGGCCACTGGTGGAAATATCTGAGGCTGTAACACAACAATGAAAATAGCACATAGTTGAACAACTAAAGATACTAGAGAAAACAGGTAATAACAGATGGCAACATAAGTTAGTTACCTAGCAAGCCCTCAGGTGTGAGTGTAGGGGGATCACCTAACTGCACACCATTGAACAAGCTGTCAAAATCACCCTCATCAGGGTGGAGCAACCCCTCTTCCTCCAACTACTAAAGGATCTTTATTACCTCATGTAGGTCATCTGCATGAGCCTCCTCCTCCCTAGCTTGAGAAGATGCTTCCTCTGTTGCCACCTTGATCACTACTCCTATAGCCCTCTCTCCTTTCTTTTTGATTAACACATATAGCACATTAGTACACATAGAACATTTTTAGCTAATTAACAATATTTCATAATAGAAAAAACATATAAAAATAAAAATATATATGCGCAAATATAACTAATGCACCATACTAACCTGCAACACCTACACGCAAGCTTTGAAGCCTGATGTGGATCAGGGGCAACCTTCTCCTTAGGATGTGGCCTCTTGATCTTGGCCTTAGATGGCCCCACCATCTTTGCAATATAGCAGTCTACCTTGCTTATGTCACCAATGCCAACTAGAGAATCCTTGCTTACACTATCACACGAGTAATGTGACTGTCCTATGAGACCCTTGGTCGTTATTGATAACAACTCATCGATCCCCTCTGAGGGGTCTTGTGCATGCGTAGTTGAGAACATGTGCTTGATCCATAGCTTGGATAGTTGCTCATAATCTTGCACCACCTATTGTCCATTATCTTAGACATGTGCTTGAGAACCTTTGTAGGTATCTTGCAAAGAAAGTGAAGTGGATGTGGAACCTTGCTTGAAGGTTGAACTGTAGCCTAGAGATCTCTGCATGTAGGCTAGTGGTGATATATGTGGCCTAGTTGAACCTCATACCCTCTAGCAGCACCTCCTTTATTACTTGTGCTTGTTCCATCACAAGGATCTTTCCTTGGGAGAGCAACTTTGGAAAGGCACAAGTGTGGAAAAGAGGGTAGAGCTCTCGTACCTCAGGCATTAGCACATCCTTAATCAGTATGCCCTTGTGAGATTGGGTGGCCTCCAACTGATCCTCGATCTTACCTATGCAATCCACTTTCTTGTTAGCCTTATTAATAATCATTAGACAATTAGTAGGGATGCCAAAGAGGTTGACAAAGAAGGCCTTGCTGAGGTCCAACACTATCGTCACACCACACCTCTGGGTGAGAAATTGCCTAGTGTCACTGTTGAAGGAGTCGATGTTGCTAACCATTTTAGCCATTAGAATACTTAGGCTAAGGGTCAAAAATAGGTTCATCAACCCAATGCATGTGAGCTAAGATATCAATGTATCTGATGCTTTGTGGCACAACTAGTGTTGCAAATCCTTCACATCACCATACTTCATGATGAGGGTGGCCTCTGTATGGCCCATGGTGATCATCGTCACCTTGGTTAAGGCAACCAATGCTGTAACAAGGGAAAATCAACATCAATGTTAGAATCATGCAAATGAGGCAAATTGGAAGATACATGAATAACCACATGAGCCAAGAGTCAAAACATAGACATGTATGTGGTACAAATGGGGTGCGAGATGAGGGTGGTGTTGCAAGAATCTCCTCGATGTTAATCTCACTAGTAGCCCACTCCTCATCCAACCAGCTATGGATCCTACATTGCTCATATGCCTTTGGGTATTGGGTGGGATAGGCCTCCAGATCTGGCTCCACCTACTCAATCACAACTACTTGAACATTCATGCTAGATTAGAGCACCTTCAAAGTAGTGTGGGTCAAGGCTAGAGCATCCACCTCATCATGCAGGCCCTCCTCATCAACTTTGAACCTAGCACTAATCACAAGCTGTTAGCAATTTAACATGAGCAAGTAGCAAAAAATACTATGAGAATCATAAAAGCACTCACTCTCCAGTGTAGTAGATAATTCTAGGTGGTTTTTGGAACAAAGTGTGCACCTGCATTGTGATAAAAAGGGTGTTGCTCTTATTGTAACAAACAAATCCCATGATTTGCCATATCTTGGATAGTTGCTGAGCATTCTTAGGACCTCTACCCAGACTACCTACCCCACCAACATTAGCAATGGGCTCATCTGAGATGAATTTTAGGATGTCCTAGTTAGCCCTAGGTAGTAATGTCTCAGTGATAGCGCTAACAGCCTCCACCACCAAGTGTGACCACATGATCACACTAAATTGCTATAGTAGGTATTCCAAGAACTCACGAGCCCCTAGCTAGAACCACATCACCTAATGGCCCACCTACATATTTGGTGTAGGTGTGTTAGAAACATATTTGCTCATGTAGCATAGGATGTCCACGAGCTCAACTATGATCAAAATAAGCTTCAACAACACCCTGAAACTCCCAAGTTATAAGCAAAATGTTAGGATACATACATAGATGAAAATTTTGGAATTAAATTATTAAGACAAGTTAGTAAAATTAACACAATGCAACATAGACTAACAAAGAAAAAATATCCTAATCTTGGCAATGCACTCTAGGGCCTCGTGGGTATAGGACATCAATTAATCCATTTGATGCACCTAGTACTCATTGGGATACAACACATTTTTATGAGCTTAACATTACATTTTGCAAATTTTCTAGGTTTAGCATCATGTATAATTTATAAAATTTAACTTCAGATTGCCTTAGTGGAGAGTGTAGTCCTGGAAATCGCAAAATTTTTTCTAACTCCAAACTACTTCAGTGAAGAGCATAGTCTTGGAAATTGCAAACTTTTTTCTAACTTCGAACTACCTTAATGGAGAGTGTAGTCCCAAATTGCAAATTTTTTCTAACTCCCAACTATGCTCTATAGATAGTGTAGTCCCAAAAAATGGACTTTTAGGGTAGACACATTTCAACAAACACTTGGCAAAGCAAATATTTTGTTAAACACTTGGTGGAAACTACATTTCCAAGGCATGGGGAGCATAGTCCTAGCTATGGCAATGGATAGCATAGCCTCCACACACTGCCACCGCACCACCTTTCATGCACTGTGACCTACTATGTCCACTATGCATTGCTTTCATGCCCACCATGCACTACGCCCATGCCCTACCATGTGTTGCGTCCACTGCGTTGTCATGTCTATCCTACCTGCAGAGCCCTACCCTCTCTCCCTCTTTCACCACCACCATCCCAAACCTCTGAAAGAAAAATAAAAATAGAAAAACTTCAAGAAAAAAATGTAGGGATAGATTCTTGCCTCACCCTTGCCCCCTCAATAGGTCATTCCTTGGCCTCCATCAAAGTACTAGGGTCCCTTGCGACCATGTTGCCAGAACCCACAGTGCCTACCCTCGTGTCCCAAAACCACAGCAACGAAACCCTCCCTTGTGGTTGCACCAAAGAGAAAGGAAAAGAACATAATGACTACAATGGTGTAGGGCCCCCAAACCCTGTGATCCTAAAACCCTATGCGTGACCCCTATGGCCATGTTTCATCACACAGCTACAACCATTCCCCTTATAGCTGCACCATGAAATGCAACCTGCAGCCCAATAGAAACCTCCCATCACCCAAAACCCTCCCTACTACCATAGCCATAGTGTCACATGACCACAATAGCCACTACCATGGCAGGGTGCATGGGACTACTCTCCCAAACCCTTACCAAGGATGAAAAAATAACAAATGAAAAAATGAGCAAAAGGGGAGAGCATAGTCAATGTACTTGGTTGACGCTGACAACCTCCTCTCCTCCACATGTGGTTATGGTAGGTAGTTTAGTGCTCTCTCCCCCTTAGCAATGTTTGCCAGTCTTGGGTGTAGATGTCCACTTTGATGTGTCATTCTTCTAAACTATGCTCTCCACTAGTAGCAATGCAACAATAATGGAAAAACTATGCTTTAGACGTCATAGTTGAAAATAAGAAAATGACAACTTACCCATAGTGAAAGCATGCCTATATACCCTCCTAGGGTCATGTAATGATCCACCAACCTAGAACTACGCTCCACATTGAAGGCCTAATGGAGAGTGTAGTTGGATGAAAGTGTAGTCACCCATGCTTAGCTTAGCATTGTGATTTTTGCTACCTTACAAACATGCAACTTAATTTCACTTCTTGGGCATGATCAATCCTCCCTGGAAAGAGACATCTAACACATCTATGATTCACTAAGACCTAAAACTAGCATGCATACTACTTGTCGAGGCCTAAAACTAGCACAAACATGCTTACCTTTTATAGCAACTTGCATGCATACTTAGTCAAACTTCACTGCATTGTTTTTTCCATTGTGCATATTGACTTTGTGAAATAGGTACCACTTGATTTTTTTTAGTTGGTTTTGCATGAACATGACATAGCTATACATGAGCAGATCTTCTCACCTTTGGTCACTAAGGCCTATGATAATGAAGCATTAAAGATTGCTAATCAAGATGGAGATGAGTTTGCTAATCTAGTGAACCATTCATACATGAAGCCACATTACATCTAACATGTAGCATGGCACATCAATGAAGCAAGGTAAGTAGCTCATCCTCTATGATGTTAAACTAGCATAGCATTCACCTGCTACAATGCTAATTTGGTATAACTCATCTACTATGATAGTAAATTAGCACAACATTTGTTTGCTACGATGCTAAACTAGAATAGCTTGTCTACTATGATGTTAAACTAGCATTGCATTTGTCCACTATGATGCTAAACTAGCATAGCTTGTTTGCTATGATGTTAAACTAGCACATCGTCTATCTACTATGATGTTAAACTGGCACACACACATCATCCATCTGCTATGACAGTAAACTAGCATACCATCCATTTGCTATGATGTTAAACTAGCACACACACATACAATCCATCTACCATGACATTAAACTGGCATAACTGGTCTACTATGACATTAAACTAGCATAGAATAGTTCATTGGGATTATAAACTAAGATAACATAATCTACCAGGACCTTAAACTGGGTTCACAAGATGTTAGAGCCTTGAACTAGTAAAGCCATGGTCCACCAAGATCTTAAACTAGGTTTGTGGTTAGCCACTAATGATTCCTTTCATCCTCCCACAAGTCAGTGAGTGAGCACTGCCCTTGTTTCCCTCCTATACCACATAGGCAAGAAAGTTGCATGTCCAAGAATGGAGCACCTACAATGGGTGCAACCTTTGGAGCACTTGCAACATCTTTGCCCTCTACATTTTACTAGCTTTTTGAGCACCTGCCATGGGCATAGCCTTTGGTGCACTTACAACATCTTCACTCCCTAAATTTTATTTGCATTTTGTGTTGTGTGGTTTTCCCATATTTTTGGAGTTGTGTTTGTAGGATGAAGCCTCAGGTCATCATGCAAAGGTGCATCTCATCATAGTAGCAAGTCGTCACAATGCTCAGATGTGCACGATTGGACTATTGGAGCCTCTCAAGAGTGCACATCCCCCTATCCCATTATAGCCTATCCACATCTACTCCTACATTCCAATACTCTTTTATTCCTTGCATAGCCAAGATTATAAACCCTCCTAGACACTCATGTGCTATGACCACACGACATCCTCCTCACACATCTCATCAGACACTAAGCTTCCTAAGGTAGACATAACATAAGTCATCCCATGGGAAACCTCTATTGGTAGGTCAAAGCCTAGGTGGATGTAACATTAGTCATCCTAAGGAGGAAACACCTATTGTACAGATGCCATGCAGTTTCATCAATGATGAAGCAAAGCCCATCTAGTGATACTCAACTCACTTGATGGCAAACATTTCACTTCATAATAAGCATTTTGCAAAGTGCAGAGCCCAAAGAAGGTTCACCTCATAGCAAAAAAGAAAAAAAGGTAAAAAGCAAAAAAAAAAAAAAAAAAAAAAAAAAAAAGGAAAAAAAAAAAAAAAAAAAAAAAAAAAAAAGAGCAAAGGGAAAAAGCACATCCCCAAGCAACCCAGTAGTAAAGCAATTTCAAAACTGGCTTAGCCTTGAATCTACACCTTGACTCTCTCACAAGCACTCCAACGAGAGGTCAACATTTTCAAGGGTAAGCCATTCTGGTGCCCTGGTCACCATCAACTATGAGGTCCTTGCATCACAATATCCTTGCTTACACCTTACCTTCCCATTTTTATCCCTAGCACATCACTTACACCTTTTACTACCACCTCTCACTTGCCATTTAGCATACCACTATTCACAACACTCTTGAGCATGGTGCAACGACATCTGATCTTACACCAAAGGGCAATGTTGGTGCCAAGCCTACTATGGTGTTTTACTATTTCTTGTCAATGTCTCTTGAGCTACTCCTCTAGACGTTGACAAAGAGGAACCAATGAAACACCACCAAATTTGGACTATAACATCTTGATTGTAAATTTGTCCCAAGTGTCCGCACGAGCCCATTTTTTGCAAATTTTTTTTAGTGCTAAGACTATGCTCTCCACTACCCCAGAGGGTAGTCAGCCTCTCATGGAGAGCATATTTAGCATGAAGGCCCAATTTTTGTAAATTTTTCTAAGTGTTAAGACTACGCTCTCCCCTAGCCTAGAGTGTAGTTAGGCGTAGTCAACTGAAAGCTAGTTTCCACAAGTTTTGACAAGTGCTAGGACTATGCTCATCCCCAGTCGGGAGCATAGTTAGCCTCTAGTGGAGAGTGTAGTCAACATAGCCATTTTTTGCAAAAATTTTTTTAAGTGGGGGACTACGCTCTCCCCCAGTCTAGAGCATAGTTAGCCATAATGACCTCTAGTGGCCTTCATAGCATGACAACACTACTTAGCTTAGCTTCAACTCATCTCTAGAAAGTGTAGTTAGCAAAATGCATCTTTTTGTATCCCCTTTTTGGCCTCAAAATTGTAACTACACTCTACCCCATGCAAGACAGTGGAGAGCATAGTCTCTAAATTTTCATTTTTTTAGGTACCTTGTGATCCCCTCAGAACATGCACATGCAGATTAGCAGCGTAGTCATAGTCTCATAGTCTTGTAGAGTCTAGCAAGGCATAGAAAAGCATAATAGCACCAACCTTAGTGGAAAGTGTAGTTGGATGAAAGTGGAGTCCCAATTGTCCTCTTTGGCACGTGGCATTCACCCTACATTTCATGTTAAGCCTAACCTTATAAATACCCCTACCCTCGATGCTTTTGGGGTAGGAAAAATTTAAGCAAGCAAACATTCAGGGTTGGAAAATTTAAGGCTTAGCAAACCAGAGACTTGGCAAACTTGAAGGAGTAATTGGGAGAGAATTGAAGGCATACTAACAAATTTGTAGACCACCGCAACCCACTAGAACACTACAGTCAACAGTACACCATGATGGCCAACCTAGTAGATGTAGACACCTTGACAAAACATTAGTCTTCACAGTCAGACACCTCCAAGATAGTGACTATATTGTTCACTGCACATGTTGTACACCACGTACCTTATAACCCCTCTTGGTGTTAACTATGTTTACTCCCATTTGGGGTGGTGTTCTATTTCTCTCTTTCTTTCCTTGTATTTTTAGCATTTCATTTGCATTTTTTTCTATTTCATCACATAACCATGCTTAAAACTATGCTTGGGTGGTGGCCCCCTGCATGTTGGCACCCTTGTTGTTGCCAAAAACCTAACTACACTCGACCTCATCAACATCATTGACACCGAAAACACTCTTCAAACACTTAGCACCATTTCACATCAACATCATGGCTAACCATACTACACCTTGGTTACATCTGCTAAGTCCCTATTTGATTGACAAGACCATTCAAGGCACCCCATCTCCACCTCTAGTAGGCCCTTGCATGGACTTAGGGTTAGGCTATGCACGCATTAACCTCTCGGTGTTCTAGCCACCAACATTTTCAATTGCTCTAGTTATTGCTACTGTCACTGCTTGTAGCTAGAGGAGAGGCCTCTAGTCATCATTCCCATAACTGCTATGGGTACTACCACCATCATAGGTTTCCTAGCTACTGCTCGAGAAAGGGGAGGCCCACCATAGCTTACCATGCACCCCGCTGTTGTTTGTGTGTCTACATTTGCCACAACTACCTAAGGACCTCACCTACCTATCATGTGTTGCACAAGGAGGTCATTTGCTTGTCATGCATTACATAGGGAGGTCACATGTTGTAGCTAGTTGTAGTTGCCATGCATTTCCATTACTATCATAATCACCACCATCACATGCCCTACTAGAGAGGGGAGAGGTTGGCCAATAATGATACACCAAAGAAAGAGAAATTTTCGTCTGATGGTTTCCTCTAGAGAGGAAAGTTCTCAATAGATGATCTCCTATTGCTTAGCCCTTCCACTAGTGTTGAGAGTCCCTTACTTTCCATTGAAATCATTTGCAGTGTATCCTACTGCTACAAAAGAGAGAGGGAAGGCTATAGGTGCTACCCGCCATCTCACACCATGTTATCGTGCCAAAGAGAAAGGAGGTCATGCCCTTCTCTACCCCCACAACATCTACTTCCTTTTATAGCCACTCATTTAGGTGTTTAAATGCCCATGTCCTGTGTTGGTTATGTCCACCACCTAGGCCGTTACACAACTTTCATAATGCCCATTACTACCATTGCACATAACTATTGACACTAAAACACCATAAAATTTCAAGGCATTGTTGCTTCACCAGCGTCTTGGAACTGAGACAAACATTTCCACAAGTGTAGCCTCGTGACAATTTGGCAGGAAATGAATGCACTAAGTTTAGGTTGTTTAGTTCGGCAAGTTTTCTACCTCCAAAGTTGACAGGCCCGATGGACTCTCCAGCCTGCCCACCTAGGTGTTTCACCCGGTTCACAGTCTACTCAGAAAACCATGTTGGGAGTTGTCGACGGTGCTCAGGATGGACAAAACAGTTTGGCAAGTTTTCTAGTGGGGAAGCTTGCTACGCTACGCTACGCTGAGCAGTGTAGCAGGCCTTCGGAAGATCAAACAAATGTCCGACTACAAGCTTTAGCAAGATGTTCATGCAAGGAAAAATTAGAAATTAGCCAGTACAGAGTGCTATGCTACATAGCGTAGCACAACGTAGCAAGGGCAAAACAAGCAAAGTTTTCTCATCATATTTTTAACAGAATTGCAAGTTACATTGGCTGCTACGCTACGTAGCGTAGCAAAGAATGCAGATCAAATTTTTTTTTCCCAAAAGTTAACCTCACATGTGCCAAGGCTTTCAGCAAAAAGCTAATGACTTCAATGTAAGTTTTTTCTTCAAACTGGTGGCTACGCTGTGCTATGCTACAGTGTAGCAAGCGGATACACTACGTCAATGCACTTCATTTCTCACTTGCATTGTTGGCACATTTGATTCTAGCAAATCCAATTTCGACAACATGGTCACAGTGTAGCAAGTTGACTACCGATCTTGCGCATCCATGTAGTATGGACACGTCAGCATCTTGTGGGTCCAGAACATGTGGCATCTAAACCACATCTCTCTCCTGCTCTTGGCCCTATAAATAACCCAATGAGTAATGCTCAAAGGGTTGGCAATTCTGAGCATTGTTGGCATTTTTTCATAGTTGGAAAATTTTGGTGATTGGCGAGTTGTTTTGTTGGCATTTTGTGTTGGCATTTGGTATTGGCTCTTTGCATTGGCATTTTTGTACTGTTGAATTCTAAGTTCTCACTCAAAAGCATAGTTGGAAAATTTTAAGTGCTCTGGTCATTCTTGAACTCTCTGTGCGCTACCAATGTTGTGTAACTTTTTGTACACTTTAAACAAGGAAGAGAATTGAACCTACAATTTTGTGACGGTGCATTTCCTTACCCCAGATCATTCTATTATTTCTTCATTGATATCATCGTTTAGCATTATTTTCTATACTCTTGCATTTATTAATCATCGGTTATACCTTGCATGTTTAACATTTGAAAAAAATTTTACATAAGGTTAAGTTACACCGATTAAGTCTCTGTTTGATCGACCAAACTATTTAGGGTACCCCATTTCCATTTTATCCAGCATGGCCCTTGCATGAATCTGGGGTTAAACATTTTGCCTGGCAACCTCTTGGTGTTTTTAGCCACTGACGTTTTCAGTTGCTATAGTTTCTAGTGCTAGAAGGAGGGCCTTTTAGTGTTTTATGGGTAGTCTTGCATGCTCTCTATACCCTGTTACCTATTAGCATAAATGCGATACCCTTGCCATTGTTTACGCAACATGTGGTACAGGCTGGTTGTAATGACGATTCCTTTGGAACCCTGTAGGACAGAAAGCCTCCGATCACCTTTTGATATTTGTTTTTCTCATTTACAAACCATTTTTCTAGCTTTACAAAAATGACTTCTTCAACGACCATTGTTGCTACCTCTAACATTGAGATTCCCTTTTCAGTTCAGGGCACCATAGGTGTCGAGAAACCACCTAGCCTAGTGCTAGGACCACGCCGATCTCTCAGGATTCAAAATTGATTTCCTAAGAGCTTGG
Source organism: Gnetum montanum (assembly GCA_015680685.1). Lineage (NCBI taxonomy): Eukaryota > Viridiplantae > Streptophyta > Gnetopsida > Gnetales > Gnetaceae > Gnetum > Gnetum montanum. The sequence continues at coordinate 120,149 of MNCI01029993.1, read as the reverse complement.
TAGAGCATGTCAAGCTTTACAATTTTCTCTATGCTAAGGTCTAGGAAAATCTGCCCTTATACATCCAAGAACTTGAAGAAAAACATAACTTCGAGTTCACTTACCACAATGGGAGGGAATTTGTTCCCACTCCTGGCGTTTCCATTCCTCTGACGCAAATGTATCAGTGAATCTTACATTAGCTGATGTAGGTAAGTAGGCCTAGGGAGAAATGAGACATAGCGTCTCACTACAATGAGGTGTTTCAAGATAGGCAAGAGGAGCTGGATTCCCAGTCCGAGGGTGGGGTTCAAACTAACCCTACCACCATCCCTCCCACCCCATCTTTTTTGTCAAACCCGATCTTTGCGACTACTTCCTTCATGATTACGTCAACACTGTCGCAAATCACACCTTCATCTACAATAGGTGGCCATGCCATGCCCTCAGTGTATCAACACGTCTATTTTTCCATCTCATTCCATTCCCTCAACATATCATGCACCGATCACAACTACCTTGCCCTATGTTCACACCGTACCCACATCGTAGCTGCATACAGCTTTTGCATCCATTCCAGCATCTACACCTATTTCGTCGTCAGCAGCAGGTCCACCCCCAACCATGTGGTGGACCCCATTCACTTCCCCCCTATTTCGCAACCTTCATTGATGTTCCACTACACTCACCACCAAACGTACCAAATCCCGTAAGCGGCATAGCCAAGTGCAGGACCCTGGTCTGCCTAACCGATCACGTGAACAACCAACCCTGTAGCACCGCTAGTGGCTGTTGCCCCAACAGCACCACCCACTGGGTGGTGGACAACACCAGTAGCGCCCTTCATAGGGGCTACCCCAATAGTGTCACCTATGAGCCAGGTCGCTGTCCTTGCCACGCCACTAATGGGAGCTACCCTTGCAGCTCCCCAACAGTCTATGTTGCCCTTGGGTCTGGATCAAGAATTCCAACTTATCTAGACCCTTATTGAAGAGGTTAGACACCTCAAGACTGCCGGTTCTGACACAGTGCAAATCATGGATTTCTATCATGACAATCCTATTAGCCCTATAGTCCCCATGCTAACACTACCCCCCAGGATGCCACTCCCGCACTTTACAAAATACAACAGGGAGGGTGATCCCAATGCGCATCTTATCACATTTAGATCTGAGTCCCTTCTTTTCCAACAATGGCCACACATAATCATCTGTGTCTTTGCTATGTCTCTGACAGACAAAGCCTTGGATTGGTACCGTGTGCTCCCACACTCCTCTATCTCAACCCTAGAGGAGCTGCTGACCCAATTTGTGACTTGTTTCAAGTATAACTTAAGGGCAGAGGTTACACTGGATCAGTTGATGAGCATGAAATAGGATCCCCTAGAACTAGTCTAGAAATTCATACAGTGGTGGAGCACTACCCTTAATGAGATCTGTGAGCCTATTGTAGAGGCTCATCTGCTAGGCATCTTTAAGGGTGCAATGAATGACTTCATTAAGTCCAAACTATACTATCTTGCTCCATGGACTCTTAGCCAGGCTTTTGCCCAGACCAAAAGCATACAAGACACAGCTGAGGCAAGTAAAGACCTGGCCTATGTTGCATACAAAAACATGTTCACAAAGAAGGACAAAGATAAGGGCAAGGCTGCAATAGCAATAGTGGCTACTATGGTAAACAAAGACAAGCCCAACAAAAACAATAATAAGAAGGTGGCCTCCGTGCCGACTAATCCTGCACCTGCACCGAGCAACGCTGCCCAAGCCTCCACCTCGACACCCAAAGCATCCACTCCATCCAAACCTAATTTCAAGCGTAAAGATCACTCCAAATATACCTTGCTGCTCGTCATGGATTCAGAACTTCTAAAGCAATTACTAGGGGTGGGGTCTATTCAACATAAATGGATGTTAGAGGAGGCGATCAAAAGGCATCAACGACATTGCAAACTCCTTAGGAACCTCTCCTTGGCCTTGCCCAATGAGCCCCCAGTTCTTAAGAATTTCAGGTTGGAGAGATTCTGTGACTATCATCAAGTGTGTGGTCACAACACAGATTACTGTTTAGTGTTAAAAGATGACATACAACGAATGATTAACCAAGGGAAGCTAGTTCTAGACGAAAGCAACCCCGTGCATCTTGAAAATCAATCTTTACATGTTTACACAGATCCACTTAATGCCAATAATTCTGGTTACATTATCAACACTATCGGTGTTAATAGTAATCCTAAACTACCTTAACAGCTATTTGTAGTTCATGTGCCTCAGCGTAGCACGCCTACACCACCAGTGGGTAAAAAATCACCATAGCAACTGTTTGTCCTAAGGGTCCCTCCTTGGACATCCACCCTTGCACCCTCTCTAAACAAAGCTGCACCACCACATGCACTAAGACCGACAATGCCATTCATCATTAGGGGGCCAAGTCATTCAACCGTCCTTGCCCCCCATAAGACGGCACCGCAGCCTTCTCATCCCAGGAAACGAGAAGAGCGTTCAATAGGTGAGGCGATAACAAAAAGTATCACCCCAGGTCTTTCCAATCCTACTCCCTTGTCCTCGTCACCAAAGGCTAACGCTGCTATGTGTGCATAGTCATCGCCACCTTACTTGAAAGGGTCTGATCCTAAACCTAAAGCTGTTCCTCCTTGGGAAATTCATTTGCTAGGGCAAATGGAAGAGGAGAAGGACAGCAAGCAATAGGAAGGTGGACGAGACCTATTTAGCGCTCTTACTTAGGTCAAGTAGGCTCTAGAAAAAGGAACACAATTTTGAGCCTGTACGACTTGGTAATCACTTCTACCACTCACTATGAGGCTTTGGTTCACATGTTAACTGTAATACCAGTTGACGAGAACATGCTAGCAGAAGAGAAAGCAATCCACTCGATTATGCTTCCTTCTATGCCTGCAGAACCGTAGCCATCCCAATTGGCATTTCATGATGATTCCATTAGGGAAGATCTTGAAAAGGGTTAGGTGACTATAGCACTTATATTCATCACAATTTAGGTTGGCCAACATAAGATTCGAAGGGTACACATCGATGATGGGGCTACTACAAACATCATCCCATTCCCTATCATGGATAAACTGGGATTGGTAGACCAAATCAAACCCATGACAATGTCATGCTTGAAGCCATTCAACGGGGCACAGGTATGGTGAAAGGCACAATTCACATTGACTTTGTGATAGGGGACCAGTTCCCCACAAATGCAACATTTATCATGGTGGAAGAGATGCCTGGGTTTAACCTGATCTTGGGGAGGTCATGGTTAGCCCAACTCAGGGTTGTCTCTTCGCCCATACATTAGGAGATCCATCTACCCTATGCAGGCAGGGAGGTGATGATCCATGGTGACAAGGTAGTAGCGTAAGTAATAAATAAGATAGATATGAAGTAGGGTTTGGAGGTCATTACCTTTGAGAACGAGGCACCTGTCTCCGCTGACACTAACTGTTTAGCGAAAGAGCTAGCCTAATCCGCCGGCTCAGAAAACGAAAATACGTAGGCTGAGTTGCCTTTCCAGGTGGAAGAAAATTATGTAGATGAATGCTGTGGTAAAGCTTCTTGGCCTTACATCTCACCAAATCCATGATGGGTTAGAAAGCAGTTACGTATAGCGTAGCATCTCCACTGCTTTCTACCCAGTTAACATCCGTTATACATTTTATCGCCTATTTGCCTCACATCCATTCATCTACGCTAGGTGCTAAACTAATTCCTCTAAACTATTCACATACTCGTCGTTCACATCATGTTATGGCCTTTTATGACCTAAAACTAGCAAAATTTACCGATTACATTACATTATGACCTGAGATGGCCTAAAACTAGTGACGGCCCGCCAAGGCCTAAAACTGGTTATTTGAAAAGACAAAAATAAATTCATTTTTCTTATTGTCTAATCACAGCCCAAAATGGCCTAAAAATAAGACAAAAAATGATAAAAACCAATCACATAGACAATACGCTAAAACGAAACAAATCCTTTCATAATTCATTTTCCATTCAAAATTCCAATTCAATAATGTTTGCAATATTCTTGCAAAAGATACAAAACAAGATCCCTTGCATCACCTTCCTTTGCATCATTATTCTCGCCCTCATAGGGCCCTACTTCTTCATCTAGAATCTGCATTATAAAAAATGAAGCAGTCAGCTAGAGTTGCAGTAAAAGCTAGAATGAAATAAACAGTTTCATTATAAGAAAGTGACTAACCTGAGATGGCCCCACGTCTGTCTTAGGGGGAATGCGATCCAAACCAATCTCGAGGCATTGCCAAACCTCCTCCTCTATAATATCCACCCAATACCTATCACCCAAGTCAGCATCTGCTGCAACTTTCTCCTTTTCAACAACCATCCATCTTAGCAGTCTTGGAGAAAAGGAGATAGTGGTGGTCTCACCTATGGGAAGGTCAAGGGATTCACTGACCACCACTTGTTGCATGAACTTGTTGTAAGCCTCAGAAGCACCAATGGCATCTAGGAATGCTTCATGAGTATACAACTTCATTGAAGCATCCCGGTATTATTTACGGTAGGTGGCTCGTTCTAGTTTATACATATGTTTATGGTTTTTCTGGGACTACCCCCACTCGTAAACTCTCACGTTATAATCTTTCCAATCCTGGTTCTTCTGTGCCAACAAGTCCATCTACATTCGCTGCTCAATTATTTCATGTGTGGCCTCATTGTTGCACTACATGGCTGTCCAATATCTTGCATAATCAATGACAGTCGTGTACCAACTACCATTGTTGGTATCACGAGCCAATAGAAATTCATTTCTAGAGCAGAGGTCTCCCATCTCGGTGGTTAGATTGGTCTTCTCATTCTCCAGCTTCTGGACTCATTTCCACAGGTCTTTGTTCACATGCCTACACTCCAATAGGGAGCGAGCTCAGCGCAATGCGCATTTGCTAGCCTCGTCATATATGCGACGAGGCACCTCGATCACTTCCAGTGGGAATGCAGGCATAGCGCTAACCTTGACTACATGTTTTAGGTCCCACTTAAGGTGAGAAGCTGTCGATCGTATATAAAAATGCATTCGTCACAATAGTGTAGCAAAGTTTAGCAACTTAAAGGTCTAGTGTAGCAACTTAAAGAAGTCAAGCATAGCTACTTCACTTACCCAGTTCTGGATCGATCTGCTTAAGACAGTCGATCATGTCGTCGACCACCCCCTACATGAACATAAGCTTATTAGGGGTCTTGGCCCATGGTTGCAGGCAGATCGAAGAAGGGCCTGTAGTGTCAACCGCGATGTCTACCATATAACAAAAATGTGTTAGGTATAGCCAAGAGGGCTACAATAAAGATGATGAGCAACGCAAATGACAGTGTAAGGGCTCCTACCTAGCAAACCCTCAAGGGTGATAGTGAGGGGGTTGTCCATCAACATACTATTGAACATGTAGTCAAACTCACTAGCATCTAGTTGTAGTTCTCCTCCTTCTTGCTAGCTTAACACCATGGTAGCACCCTCCACGTCCATCTGCTCCTTCAGCATTGAATTATGTTTAGCAAAGAGATTGTCAGTAGAGGTCCCTTCTTAGCTGACAAGGGCCTTTTCTTTATTTTCTAGGGCCCTTCTCTTTGTGGCGCTAGCATCCTCCTCATCAACCGGGAAGACCTCCTCGTTGGCAGAAACGTCCTCCTCGTCAGTAGGAGCATTTTCCTCATTGATGGGAGCCCCTTCCTTTACAGTAGGAGCTCCTTCTCTCTTGACCAGGGTCCTTTCCTCCATGATCAGGCCCCTCACACCTTTTTTAGCCACCCCCATCTTGGGGGTCGTCACCTCTTCTCCTTCTTCCTCTTCTTCTTCTTCCTCTGTCAACAAAGCATGTTCACATTAGACAATAGTAGATTAACTTAAGACATATGCTACATTGTGCTACGCTACCTAGTGTAGCACAACGTAGTAGGCATTAACCAAACAAGCAAATAAACAAATTAAAAACTGAGAAAAGCATTTACCAATGGGAGGCTGTATTCTGCGTAACTTAAACCATAGTTTCTACCCTCCTTCTTTGTCTGTACAGGGAGGCTCCTCAACCAGACAAGATCTTTTTCACTGCAACTTAGTGGCCACCTTCTCAGTGATGAGGCATTTCCCTTGTGATATGCTACCCGTAGTAGCAGGGGGTACATCTCCCACATTGTCCTAGCCATGGAAGTTGCAGGCCACCCGATCCTTAGTCATTATTGAAAATAACTCCCCAATAGCCTTTGGAGGATCCTAGGCTAGGGTGGTCCAAAAGACTTGGCAAATCCATGGTTTGGAGATCTAGTTACAATCTTGCATCACCTAGACTCCATTCTCACGGATTACTAAGAATTCCACAAATCGCCGCAAGCAAGCTATAAAGAAGGCATGATGCACATTGAAACGAGACTCAAACTTCTTATGAAGCTTGACCATTTCAGCTTGCAGACCTTTGTAGAGATGCTTGGCCCAATTGTAATGCCCCCCCTCTTCCATGAACTCGCTCATTACCCAAGCTTTCTCAATCCCAATGAGTTTGCCTTGGGTAAGTAGCTTGGGAAAAGCATGAGCACAGAAGATGGGGTGAACCGTTTTAGCCACTTTCAGCTTGGTCATTTCAATAGGGATCCCATTTCACCCTTTCTCTGCCCCTAGCCACTCCTCAATGTTCCTTTGATGGTTCACCTCCTTTTTGATCTTTTCTCCTACGGGAAGACCATCATCAGGGACATCAAAGAGGTCCGCGAATAGTTGGTCATTGATCTTAAGAATCACCAGCACACTGTGCACATGTGTGAGGAAGCGGTCTACCTTTTTAGAAAAGGATTAAGCTAGGGCAAGCATCTCAGCAGCAGGGACACTTGGGTTCACGACTAAGAATAATTCCATGAGCCCAACATCTCGAAGGTTTTTGGCAAGCGATTCTAGGACCCTGTTGCAAAGCCAGCATTGGGCCTCATCCACCTCCTTGTACTAGAAGTAAATATTAGCCTCGTTATGACCAGAGGTGATCACTATTACCTCCTAGGATTTCCTCGTCTCTATAGCAGTTTACAATAGAAAAGAGAAAAAAACTTAGAAGAAATAGAAAGATTGCATAAACATAAGAACAACACTCGAACATGCAAATAATTCACAATTTAGCTTACTAGGCTTAAACGGCCACGGGAATGGTGGCAGATCCACTGACACGTGTTCAACGATGATCGGTCTAAAGGATGTCCAATCCCCATCCAACCAATCAAACTCTTTACACCTGTTATAGAACTAAGAGTATCAATTTGGATAAGTTTGGTATTCACCCCTGCATTGGCCTATCATGCCTGCACACATATTCTAAGGGGAAGAAAACTCCCGTAGAGCCATTTGTGCCAAGGCCAAGGCATCAGTGTCACCATGAAGTCCATCCTTGTTGATAAAAAGCCTAGTAACAAAAATACATTGTTAACATTCTAGCCTAGTGTAGCATGCATTGCATAGCGTAGTGGAATATGTTTACAAAACTCACCCGTCTACACAATAAACAATTCCTGGAGGGTTCTGAAAACAAGTTCCCATGTGGCAAGCAATAAACAATGTGTTGTACACATGGTAGCAATTATATTCAGGCATTTCCCAGATCCAAGCTAGACGCCTCAAGTTTTTGGGATGCTGATTGGATCCCTCGGCTTGCCCACTCCTGATTTCTCCATCGGCCAAAAATTTTAGAATACCCTGGTTTGCCCTAGGCAACAGGGTTTTTGTAACTATGGCCGCTACCTCCTCTGATAATTATGACCAAACAATCACACTAAAGTGTTGGAGGAGAAATTGCAGGAAGTCCTGTGCACCTTCTCGGAACCAAACCGCCTACTGCCCCACATGCGCGTGAAGCGGAGGAATGTTGGCCACCAGTTCGCTTAGGCAACATAGGACCCCTACAATTTTTAGGACGATCTAAATTGGCCTTAGCATTACCCTGCACAACACAATGGTAAATGTTAACAACATGTTTGAGTGACATTCCTATGTAGCGTAGCAGGATTAGCCATTAGCAGACAATGTAGCATAACTCTTTCCATGCATGTAACATAGTAAAAAAACATGAAAGCAATAGCGTAGCAGAATCATAGAAAATTTAAATACGAATTTTGAACAAGAAAGAATTTAATATGCTGCAGCCGTTTCAATAAATCTTCTACCTGGAAAAGTAATTTCATGGGTTCCATCACATCCATGTCAATGAAAATTCTTACATGATTAATATTGTTGGCTATTACACCAAATTGATCAAAGCTACTATAGTATTTGACTAAACCATGGTATTGGTTACAAAGTTTTTTCACCAATAAGTGATAAATAAGTTTGATGTACCAAGGATCCTCATTTTTGATAATGATGTCTATTTCATATGTGCTACTTACAAAAAACTCATGCAATGCTTAGAAGTTAAACATAAATTTATAACACCTTATCACCTCAAGTTAATGATCAAGTTGAAGTTATTAATAGGGAAATTACACAAATTTTGACTAGAATAATTACCAAATATAGGTGAGATTGGAGCACAAAATTAAATGATGCCTTATGGGCTTATCGCTTTATATATAAACTCCATATAGGCTATTCCCCTTATGAGTTAGTGTACAATAAGTTACCTATGCTACCTATCTAAACAAAACTCTATACGTTAGCCATAATATATGATCTTGATCTTGATATTAGTCTAGCACAAAAAGAATGTTTAATAACCTTAACATGTTAGACGAGAACATAAGAGTAGCACAAGGGATAAAAACTTAGCATCTTTAATCATTTTTCTCAAAAGGACAAATTTTAGCTCTACCATTCAATAATGTAGGACAAATTTCAACATTTTCCTTTTAAGCAAAATAAAAAATGTAATGGTAAATAATAATGATAATTAGATTTGAAGGTATGAAGTAAGAAATGAATATATTGTTTTGTTCCTTATAGAAAAAAAAGAAAAAGAAAAAAGAAAATAAAATTTAGACAACCTAATTGAAGGCTCTTACATGCATCATTTTGTATTAAGATCACAATGAAATAAAAGTAGAAAATACAAAAATTAAAAAGAAAATAAGTGTAGAAAAGAAATAAGTAAAATAAAACAAATGATCATCATCATCATTTGCCTTTATCTCATCTATGAAAGAAACAACTATTTGCACTTTGCTTTTGTATTATGCCTTATTGTGTTTTGAAGGTGGTTGAGCAAAGCATATAAAATGCACTTCATGTAGGCTTGGAATAAATATAGCTTAATAAAAAGCTTAAGATATCATCAATAATTAGCAAAGTAAGAATGTCTCTAAAATGAGAATAATGAGCAACATGAAGATCAACATGTAATATTAGAATGTTATTGAACAAATTTCTTGAAAACAAAATGGCAAATCTCTAGTGAATATTTTTATGAGGTATTAAAGGTACTAGTGTTAATTCTAGGAAATTATATATAAGATGTGTTCAAGCTACATTAACATTGGAGACATTTATTACACTTAGGATTTATTGCTACTGACATATTTTATACAAGTTAATTTGTTTAACAAATCCTTTGGGTCTACATAAATGTAATAAAATATTAGTAATAAAATTTATTGCAAAACCAATAAGTAAATCACCAATAAAAATTGTTTACTATCATTATCATTATTATCATGATCCTATACATTGGGCTCATATCCAAAATTTCAAGGGCAACATAGCTAGAACCATACACTAAATATTATCAACATATATATTAGCATAATATTTCATCCATATATGTTAATTATTATTGTTATGTTTTCCCTTACTATGTCATAATACAAACACTAGTGATAGATAATTTTAAAAAATGTCCTTTTGTTATAAAAAAAATTTTAATTAGACTTCTTCTGAAGGGTAAAATGGCTTATAAGAATGAATAAGGGCTGAAGTAAGACTTATTTTACACTTTCTTTTGTTATTTTCATAATTTCATTACATTTTTCATTTATTTTCTATTCTTTATTTATTAATATCTTTTCATTTTTTAATATTTTTACCATTTTTATATAATTTCTATTTTCTTAGATCTTTTATATTATGAATTTCCAAAATATTTTTAGTTAATAAAGTTGGTAACAATGTGTAGGAATCAACTTTGTATGTTGAAATTTTGTTCTATGGTATCAAAACATTATAGAAGTAATTGTGCCTAATAGTGAAATCACAACATTTATGAGAATAATGTTGTCCTTATCACATTAAAACTAAAAGTTAATCATGATCATTAGACCTTGAAGAAAGGAGGAAGGACTAAAAGGATTGGATAAGGGTGTGACATCAAGAGGATTTGTTGATTCTTTGGATTCCTACTATGGGTTCCACTAGTCTTACATTGATGCACAACTAGTCATATTTTTATTGTATTTGAAAAATATCTATTAAAAAAAATTATTCCCTTTCTATGTAACTAGAAAGATGCTAGGTGGATGTTGGACCCCCAGAAATAAATAATAATATTAAAAAAATTCGAGTACACTAGATCATCAAAGAGAGAAGAAAAGCCCAATAGTTTTGGAAATACCTTTGTAGATTTTCATTCTTACAACTAGTCTTGAAAAACCTCCCTTCTAGGGTAGAAAAGGATTAAGCCTTATCCTTATTCAAAATCACGCTCATGAATTTTCACTTCTTAGTAAAGAAAAGGAGAAGACTTTCTCTATAGATAAAAGAATATACTTATTAAAAATAAAGAACAAATAGCAACAAAAGGTGAAAGCTTTCCATCCTCAAACCTCTAAAATGAATTGAAATTAATACTATAAAGAACAAGTTGATTGTTTAGCTCTCACTTAGAGCTTTTTTGCTTGAAGTTGTAGTTGAAAAGTGACATCTTCGAGAATATAGTATTTGATTTCTAAAGAAATATCATAGTCTTGCTCTTGCTGCTAAAAAATAACTACACATCAAAACCTCCAAATAGAGTAGAGAATAAGTAGTTGAAGATATTTTCAAATGCAAAGAAAAAAAGTAGATGAAGCAGGCTAATGATCAAGAATGACTTCATTGATGCTTGGTTGAAAGTTATAAATTCTGAATATCCTTTTCCAAGCATGTTGAGAAATAGGATGCTCAAAAAAATATCATAAAATGAGTCTTCACTTCTACAAAGAGGATATTGAGAAGAAACATTTATTATATATTTAAGAAGAGTACTGATAAGAAGATTGATGAGCAATGAGGTATCCCTATGCTCAACCATATGAATACGAGTGTCCACGCACCCGGTCGAATTCCAAGGACTAAGTGCTTATGCACCTTTGTGGAATAAGGATAGGTTAGTCAATCATTGTCTTCTCAAGCTTACTTTTATAGCACAATTGTATGGTTAAGCAAGCTTGAGGTACATGATTTTTTATAGTTTTTATGTTTTTATGTCCCAGTGCTACAAAGGGAAGGGAGAGATAACTAAGTAATTAATTTAATTTAACTACTCAACTATGCTTTAACTAGTCCTAACACCAGCATCTATTCTCACTTGCTATACACATCCTGAACTATTGCAACACTACTAGGATTACCAAACGTTAATCATTACTGGGTTACCAAGCATTACATGCATGCTTGAAGTGGTCCTACTGAGTGTGCTTACTTAGGAGAGTTGTAGGGTGAGAGAGAAAACATTAATTAACTAAGAAAAGCATTAAGTAATAGTAATTAACATTAATTAATCTATTCTAAATGCTGCAAGGTGAAACACCACAAAATTTTGGGTCTCAACATCTCGACTACAAATTTGGCTAAGTTTCAAAATAATGACACTTTGCCCATATTTTTCCAAATGTTGAGTGTAGCCAACACCAAACTGCCAAACTTTAAAAACTATTCTAAGTGTTAGGACGACAACACTTTCTGTAGCGCCCTGCTATGCTGTGTAGCATAGCGCAGCGTAGCACATTGATACACTACAGTGCAGTGTAGCTCTACAGTGCAACTCCTTGTTACGCTATGTAACATAGCGTAGTGTAGCACACTGACATGCTATAGTGTAGTGTAGTGCTACAGTGCAACTCCTTGTTACGCTGTGTAGCGTAGCACAAGGTAGCACACTAACACGCTACAATGCAACACCTGATGCCATAGTGTAACATCCTATTACGCACTACCACATGGCACCTAATCCACATTTTGGGCTAACCCTAGCCCTATAAATACCCCTGCATCCTCTTTTGAAAAAAGAAGGGGGGGAGAAGAAGGGGGTTAGCTTTTGTTTTTCACCAAAGAGGCAGTCTGCACTTCCATTTGGCATTTTTGGCACTTTGGCATCTTGACACCTATCTTTGTGGGCGAACGAGACCCAGATCACAACATACCAATAGAGAAGTACATCAACATCACACGATACACTGTAGCCCCATTGTAGACCTATACAACATTGCACAGTACACCGTGGCTACCAACCCAATAGGCACAGTTCATCACAATGGCACCAAACTTCATAGCTCGACACCACAGAGGCTGTGACTACGCTCCCATTATGCCTATTATACACTCTGTATACCTGTATGAACTAGTTACGCTTCTTTTTTTGAGGTGGTGCATCTTCCTATTCAGACTCTCTTTTGTCTGATTACAACATTTATTTTTTAGCATTGCCAAGCGTTCAATCGTGTTCCCTATCCCACTACATGCTTTAGCACATTTCTACTACTGTGCACATTAAGTTTTCTTTTATTTTACCACCAAGTGTTCCATTTAAAATCACTGTTTGAAAAAGGGTTATTGTACACCAATTAAGTCCTATTTGATTGACCAAACCATTCAGGGCACCCCGTTTTCGTTTCTCTCCAACATGGCCCTCACACAGATCCGGTGTTAGGCTGTGCACCCGAAGACCTCTTGGTGTTTCTAGCCACCGACATTTTTTGATGCTAGAAGGAGGGCCCAAATCTAAGTTTGTGTAAAGTATCATTTTTAATTGTTATGACTTGTTCGGTATAGCGTAGCAGCTACACCATGTGCAACGTAGTAGGGTGGGATAGGGTGCAGCATAGCAGGCATATGCTGTGTAGTGTAGCATACCACTACAGTGCAGTGTACCGCTACAGTGGAACATTTGACGCTACAGTGTAGCATAGCGCTACAGTGCAACACCCGACACTACAGTGTAACACCTTGTTACACTATACTAGAGTTGGCCATTTTTAGCCGTTGTCATACTTAGCATTTTTTCTGCATTTTCATACCATAATTTTTTTCTACATTATTACACTTAGCCATTTTCTATATATTTCTATACTTAGCCATTTTCCTGCTACTGATAGACTTGGTCATTTTTCTTTCATTTTCAAAGCTAGTCATTTTTTGCAAATAGCAACTCTCACAACCTGATCTATGAATATGAATCCAGATCAACCTTCCATGTTGGTGTCTAACACATTTGATACCACAATCTAGCCAAAGCATGCCACATTAAGCCATGAACAATACAATTTTTTTGGTGCTAAAATCCAAGCAAGACTACCAGTAGATTACCTCAATTTAGAGGCAAAATAGGACTACGAACGAGTCCATCGGAATGGACGGGAGTACAACCCCTCCTTGTTTGACATAATCCCACTCATGGAGTCCTACCACCAGTTGTTGTTCCAACTCATCTGTGCAAACAAGCATGATGCAAGAACAACCTACAAGGAAGCCTCACAGAAGAAGGAAGATGAGTTTGAGGCCCACTCCGAGCATGAGAGCCCCCTCCACACCATCTTCCAACAACCACTCCCTAGTATAGCCCCTCCTCGATTTGGTTCACCCATCCACTTCGAGATGGTGACCATGCCAATTCAGCCTTCCTCGCGAGCAACTAATGCATTTTCCCAACACTATGCTCATGCAAGGCCACCTCCTACCCCCAAACAACTCAGGCATCCTACATCTCGCTTATCTCATCGGTGTCTATGGTGTCCATCCTACCCACCCATGTGTGGCCCACTCCAATCACTGCACCCATCACTCAGCCAATACATCAGTAATCGTCTACTATGACATTAAACTGGCAACACCCATCCACTATGACATTAAACTAGCAAACTCCACAACCAAAAATTCAACCCCATGCTATCCAACGAATACAAGCCCAGCCAATGCAACTGGCTGGTGCATCCCCAAGCTTGGATCAAGCATTCTAGCTAATTCAAAGCTTAACAGAGGAGATGAACTGACTTAACGCTACCTCCTCTGACACCATCAACATGGTGGAATTCTATGGAGATGACCCCATAAGTCCTATGATACCACCCCTAACTCTTCCAACTGGGGTCCAACTGCCTCAATTTACCAAGTACAATGGAGAAGGGGATCCCAATGCACACTTGGTCACATTTCGATATGAATGCCTACTCCTTCAAGCTTGGCCACATGCCATCATACATTTCTTTCCCATGTCATTCACTAATAAGGCCTTAGACTGGTATCGTGTGTTACCCAATGCCGCAATCTCCTCTTTGGAGGATCTCATAAGAAAGTTTGTAATGCACTTTAGGTACAACCAAAAGCCTGAAGCAATCCTCAACCAGCTAATGTTAGTTAAGCAAGGGCCTTTAGAGCTCATGTTAAAATTCCTCCAACGTTGGAATGCTGCATTGAGTGAAATGCATGAACCCTTAGCAGAGACACACTTACTAGCTATCTTCAAAGGTGTAGTGAATGACTTCATCAAGTCCANTACTTCCTCTATGCCTTTTGTTTGGGCAAAGGCTTGGCTAAGAGGNGTAACAACTCACCTACATTGACAAGGGCTACCCCAAGGCACAAATTTCAGTGTAAGGATCACTTAAAGTATACACCACTACCGATGCAACCCTTTGAACTACTAAAGTAACTCTTGAAAGCTAGGCAAATCCAACAAAAACACGTATCGGTAATTACCCGCCAAAAACATGATAGATACTATGAACTACTAAGGAGTCCCACTTTAGCAGTGTCAATTGAGCCCCCACATCCAGAACACTTCAAGCTGGACCAATACTGTCATTACCACCAATTGGATGGTCATAGTACAAACAACTATCGTGCTTTGCAGGATGACTTGTAGAGAATGATAGAACGTGGCCAACTGGTGATCAACACGATGAGTCAATCCAACACAGATGATGCCTCCTATGTCATAAATTCCATTAGTATAGGTGGTAAGTCTAAACCTATGAAACAACCTTTTGTGATCTGTGTGCCTCCCAGCAAGGCAAGGGTCCCTTCTACCTCCACAAGTAAGAGGCCTCCCTTTGTTATCAAAGTGTCACCTTGGGCACCCATAGTACCCTTTTTAGTCAAAGTTCCATAGCAACTGTCTACTAAGTTGTTAAACTGGCATGATGCAACAATAACTACTAAGTAACCTTTTGTTATCAAGGTTCCACAATAAGTTAACCACACAAAAACTCCGCCTAAATCACCATTTGTCATAAGGGTGCCACAATGTGATGGCCCCTCACCTACCCGAATCCCAACAACAAGCAATGCTCAATCTCTCCTCCCTCAAGGATCAACCCCACTAGCAACCTGAGTGGGCTTACCAAATGGCAATACAAGAAGAAAAATGAGCACCTTCTAACCCCCATGGCCGAAGCAAAAGCCATAACTAACAAGTAATAACCAAACACTAGGGCCCCTACCCCCAAACAAGCCAAGAAAACTAAGCCCAAGTCCCCTCTTTGAGAGATCTATCTCTCAATCCCCATGGAGGAAGTCAAAGTCAACACAACAGCCAATGACAAGGACTTTGTAGCTGCACTAACCTAGGTGAAATAAATGATCAAACAAAAGAACACGGCATTGAGCTTGTATGACTTGGTCATGACCTCATTTACTCATTGCCAAGACTTGGCCCAAATGTTGGCCTCCATTCCTGTTACAGAGGACATCCCCGCAAATGAGGCATCCATCCATGCAACAATGTTGCCCCCTACACCACAAGAATTGGGTTCAACAACCCTAGCCTTTTGCGATGATGCAGTCAAAGTCAACTCTAAACGAAGGGAGGTCACTACAGCTCCACTATCCATTAGCGTTCGTGTTAGGCAGTGCACAATCCGCAGAGTGCATGTCGATGATGGTGCAGCAAAAAGCGTAGTCATGTACTCCTTCATTGACAAACTAGGTCTGGAAAATGAAATTAGTCCAACCAAAACCACGTGTCTAAATCCTTCAACGGATCACGTGTCACAATCAGGGGTACAATCAACTTAGCCTTTATGGAAAGAGAGCAATTCCCGACTAGTGTAAATTTCACGATCATAGAGGAGATGCCAGGTTTCAACATGATTCTAGGCAGGCCTTGGCTAGCCCAACTAAGGACCATCTCCTTTCCCATCCACCAAGAAATCCACCTTCCATATGAAGGTGTTCAAGTTATCATCCATGGTGATAACACTTCCTCTCTGACTATCCATGACATAGACATGGCGCAAGTTTTAAAAAAGGAGTTTCTTGGTGGTACACCTATAGCAACCAACGTAGCACCTAAGGCTAACACACCTGAATGAGTGGTTAAAGCCAATAGCCTCCCAGAGGATCCTAAACCTTGCACACCTCCTAATCCACACTGAGTTAGGATGCAACTACATGATTAAGACTTTTCTTTGGCCAAAAACATGTTATGCACTAGTTCACCCCTTGCCTCCATTGGCCATGCATTTTTGGTTTTTTCTTGGGTTGCGTTTTTTCATGCATCTAAATTTCACCTACTTGCCTAGTTTACACACTACTTTGATTTGTTTACGCATTTCTACTTTGTTTACACATCCATCTACTTAGCTTATGCATTGCATTTGAAAAAACTACAAAAACATATGGCCCGAAAAGGCCTTAAACTAGCCTATGGCCCAAAAAGGAATTGCTTTCCTTTCATTCATCCATTATAAATCTATTTACAATAGGTGTTTCTTGGAGTTGTTTTCTTTTTAGTTGATTTTTTGTAGGATCTTGCAAGCATGTAGCACGACCATGAATGCAGCATTGCACCTTACACAAGCAAGGTAAGCACTAGTCCGCTATGACTATAAACTGGCACAGATAGTCCACTATAACTATAAACTGACACAACTCATCCTTGGGTCATGACGTTAAACTAGCACAACATCCACTATCCGCTATGACATTAAACTAGCATCCAACAGTCTGCTAGGACTATAAACTAGCAAATCATGGTCTGCCAGGACCTTAAACTAAGTTCACGGTCTGCCAGGACTTTAAACTGGTATGTAGCTAATTTGATCCAAACACTTGCCATTGCCTTGAGAGCACTCAAAGCATCATCACCTCCCACCATTCTGGTGATTCTTTTGGAGCACTTTCCATTAGTGCGACATTCAAAAGACTTGCAGCATCATCGCCCTGGTACTTTCACTGGCTTCCCGAGCACTTGCGATTGGCACAACATTCGACACATTTGCAGTGCCCTCATAATTTTGCACTTTTCACATCTTCACATCTAGCATTTACACTTGCATTTCACATTTTGTGATTTTTCCTGTCCTCTCTGAGTTGTTTTTGTAGGACGAAGCCTTGGAGGCGATCGTGCAAAGGTGTATCTCATCACAGTGGCAAGTCACCACATTACTTTGATGTATATGATTGGACTAGTTGAGCCACTCAATAATGCACATATCCCTCATTCTTGTTACAACCTATGTACATCCATTCCTTCATCCCAATATCCTCTCATCCTCCCCATACTCATGATTTGACACTCCTTTGATGCATACGCACTGTGACACACATGACATTCTCTTCATATCAACTATTGAACCCATGGTCGATGTAACACAACTTGTCCTATGGGGAGCCTCTGTTGCATGGTCAAAGCCTAAGCAGATGTAACACAACTCATCCCAAGGAGGAAACACCTATCCTACAAATGCGATATGGATGCATCAAAATAAAGTCCATCTTCCTGATGGCCAAATTGCAACTAGTATTTAGTGGTAAGCTGAACCCAAAAAAAAAAGGTTCACCTAACAAAAAAAAAACAAAACAAAACAAAAAGTTATAGCTAGTATTCAGTAATAGGCTGAACCCAAAGAAGGTTCACCCCATAGCAAAAAAAAAAAACAACAATGTTGTAGCTTCATAATTGGTCCATCCTTGGATTGACTTTGATCCTCCCATGAGTACTCCAATGAAAGGTCAACATTTCAAAGGCAAGATACTTCATGCCATGGTCACCATCAACCATGTTGACTTTGCATTTTACATCATGATTCATTATTTGCATTTTTTTCCAAAGTTTGCATTTCATCTTTTTAGCATCGCCTATACCTCTTGTCCCTCAACATAACCTTATTCTCATAGCACTCTTGAACATGGAAAAATGATATCTAATCTTGTATCGACGAGTGGTCTTGGTGGCATGTCTACTATGGTGTTTTGTAATTCTTTTTCGACGTCTCTCAAGCCACTCCTCCAAACATCAACAAAGAGGGGCCATTGAAACACCACAAAATTTTGGATCTCGACATCTCGACTACAAATTTGGCTAAGTGTCAAAATAGTGACACTTTGCCCATATTTTTCCAAATGTTGAGTGTAGCCGACACCAAACTGCCAGACTTGAAAAATTGTTCTAAGTGTTAGGATGATGACACTTTCTGTAGCACCCTGCTACGAGGTGTAGCATAGCACACTAACATGCTACAGTGCAACATAGCGCTATAGTGCAACTCCTTGTTACATTGTGTAGCGTAGTGCACCATAGCACACTAACACACTATAGTGCAACTCCTTGTTATGTTGCATAACATAGAGCAGTGTAGCACACCGACACGCTACAGTGTAGTGTAGTGCTATAGTGCAACTCCTTACTACACTATGTAGCGTAGCACACTACCATGCTACAGTGCAACATAGCGCTATAGTGCAACGTAGCGCTACAGTGCAACTCCTTGTTACACTATGTAGCGTAGCGCAACGTAGCACACCAACATGCTACAGTGTAGAGTAGCACTAAAGTGCAACGTAGCGCTCCAGTGTAGCGTAGCGCTATAGTGTAACGTAGCATTAGAGTGCAACACCCAGAGCTACAGTGCAATACCTACAGCTACAGTGTAGCATAGTGCTATAGTGCAGTGTTCCACTACAGTGCAACACCTGACGTCACAGTGTAACACCCTATTACGCACTGCCACGTGGCACCTAATCTGCATTTTGGGCTAACCCTAGCCCTATAAATACCCCTGCATCCTCTTTTAAAAAAAGAAGGGGGTTGGCTTTCGTTTTTCACCAAAGAGGTAGTTGGCACTTCCATTTGGCATTTTTGGCACTTTGGCATCCTGACACATATCTCCGTGGATGAAGGAGACCCAGAGCACACCATACCAACAGAAAAGCACACCAACATCGCACGATACACTGTAGCCCCATTGCAGACCTGTACAACATTGCACAGTACACCATGGCTACTGACCCAATAGGCATAGTTCATCATAATGAGCACCAGACTTCATAGCTCAACACCAAAAAGGTTGTGACTACGCTTCCACTATGCCTATTGTACACTCTGTATACCTGTATGAACTAGTTACACTCCTTTTTTGGGGCGGTGCATCTTCCTATTCAGACTCTCTTTTTGTCTAATTACAACATTTATTTTTTGGCATTGCCAAGCATTCAATCATGTCCATTGTCTCGTTACGCACTTTAGCACGTTTCTACTATTATGCACGTTACGTTTTCTTTTATTTTACTACCAAGTGTTCCATTTAAAATCATTGTTTGCAAAAGGGTTATTGTACACCAGTTAAGTCCCTATTTGATTGACCAGACCTTTCAAGGTATCCCATTTCTATTTCTCTCCAGCACGGCCCTCGTGCGGATCCAAGTTTAGGCTATGTGCCCGAAGACCTCTCAGTGTTTTGAGCCATTGACATTTTCTATCACTACAGAAGGTTTATCACAAAGTTCATCTTTATTGCCATACACAAGGTGTGTTCAGGTACATAATGCTTGAATAAAGATCCATTCACTTTATGACTCCTAATGTAGGCACACAAAAATAATTCTAACTCTAAGAGTAAGAAAAGGTAAGAGTTTGGGTAAGGGACTAACTAATCTCTTGCTAAACCAAGTGTGCCCTTCTCTTATTTATAGGCAACGAGGTAGGTCCGGATATCAGATAACTGATATCACATGGATGGCTTCGATATCATGGATGCAATATCGCAGTCTCGATATTGTGGCTTATCATACCCCCACAACTAAATGAAAACTCATCCTTGAGTTCCTTACAAAATATTGGGAAGGTATGGGATTATTAACTGAATGACACTGATAGTGGAACGGGATGACAAACTCAAAGTGCCCTGTGAATGGATTAACAACACATTACAACATTGGTGCTCATACCCATGGTGGTGAACACTGTACATAAATGAAATCCAGACTCTTATTTGACAACTTAGAATGAGAGAAAAGAAGATGAGGCGCATTGCTGCCAATTCTGAGATTGCGCCTTTCGTTGTTTATCCATAGCCACATGACCAAACTTGTTCCTTTCGTAAATGCTCTAGCTCCACTCCATCATGAGTGCTCCCTCCTAGCCCAATCCATTTTTTGTATGATCACCATCTGCATGCGCAACACAATCATGAATTAGAAAGGGTAGATAAGCCATCATGCAGTTGATACCTTGCCTCGATATAAAATGCATTCGCTGAGTTGTGGTTATGGTAGATACTGGGTTAGAGGTTTATTATTGGTGACTACCTAAGGTGTAGGGGTGAAACAAGTAGTAGAATGCAAAAATTTATGATAGGGCCCCCACAACTAAAAGCGAATCTTCAATAGCAATAAAATGGAAAAAATAGAAGGAATAAGAAAGATGGGAAAAATAACAATGGTGACGCCAATAAAATGGATGTCATGGATGGGGATGAAATGAGAAATTACTAATTGCAAGAAATGTTTAAGTAAAAGAATTTAACAATTGCACCATAAAGGAATGTCAGTGGGTCCTCCCCAAAGCAGGCTCATGCCTTTTATGCCTTAATAAACCCACAAACTAAAGAGTCCGTAGGCTCTAGGAATGACACATGGAACAAGGGTTAAAAGCTTATCCATAAGAATTTACCAAGGAAAAACAATGTATCAACCAAGATATAGACTAATGATAAAATGGGCAATGAGGTGGAAAATGGGAAGAAAGATGGAGAGGAGAAGATGGAATGGAATCTCAAGAGCAAGGTTGTGTAAAGTCCCTTGTGTATTTTATGGTTAAGGTGACTAAGTAGAAATCATTCCAAATCTAGACTCAAACCAACTACATCTAGTGACCTCAAATCAATACATTTGACCAATCCATCCTCTTAAAGCAACAAGAATGCTTCCCCAAAGAGTCACCACCATTCCAAGGAGAGCAAGATGGAGAAGCAGGAAGTGAGAAAGGGCCTTAGTTTGAGGAAACCTTCAGGCATGGGTAACATGTCTTTCAAATTCCATAACTAGTGCTTCTAGCCCCATATTTCTTTATTATGTCTAAGGGATGTGCTTTAAATTACCACATTTTTTTTGCATGAGAACCCCACCATGCAAAGACTTATTTGAGTCATTTGACTTCCTAATGTTTGGTCATTGACGAAATGGTGAAAAACCCATGAAAAGCATCCAAGTACCAAAGAGAATAGCCAGCACAAGTGTGTCAAATTTCCTTGAAGTCACACCCTTTTCAACCATTGAGTCCTTCCTTAGTTTGAAGAATACAAAGCCACCAATTCATTAACAAGTTTATTTAAAAAAAGGAATAGTACAGGTCCAAGCCAAGGGAGATCACATAGTTGAATGGATGAATGGATGGTGTGGACTCATTACCTATTTTATCAAAAGAACCATATCTTAGTATCAACATTGAAAATCAAAGGCAAAAACCAAACATTAGCAACCAACATCATTATAATACAATCCACCATCATGAGCACTTATTGTAAGACAAATAAAAGTAAATCAAACAAATAAATAGTAAAAATATGAATGATTGTGTAAGAAAAAAAATAAGTAAAATTAAAAAATGTGTAAAACAAAAATACAAAAGGAACTAAGGGCTTTGAATGGTTAGCATTGGTGGTTGTCTCCCCCACAACTGAGGTGGTAGGAGGCAATCTGAAATAGGGAGCAAGGTTGTCCACCAATAGAGGTAGCATTGGTACTGGCTGTCCTAGGCTTATGGAAAGGTTTGGTTTGTTGGACGTTGACCAATAGTTTCTTATCTAGGCTCTCAGATTTGTCAATCATCATGGCCCCTAAAGGAAACATTGCATGAATGAAATAATGTCCTTTCCATAGTATTTGAAATTTGGTTTGTTGTGGCACATGTGTGGGATTCCAGTAGAGAACCTTATCTCCTGGTTGATATTTAAGTTTTCTAATCCTTAGGTCATAACGTTGTTTATTGAAGGCCTTGTGCAATTCGTTAGATGACAGGGCAACTAATCAGTTCTCATCCAGCAAGTTAAGGATCATTAACCATTCTTTTTGTGCTAGATCAAGGTCAAGGTTGAGATCACACACCATAGATAGTGTATAGAGTTCTGCTTGAATGGGAAGTGTTGGAAGTTTCTCGTACACTAACTCATAGGGAGAGTAGCCTATAGGGAGTTTCCATGTGGAGTGATATTTCCATAGAGCATCATTTAGTTTGGTGCTCCAATCTTGCCTATACTTGCTAATAGTTTTTGTCAATATTTTCGTAATCTCCCTATTGGTGACTTCAGCTTGACCATTCTCTTGAGGGTGGTATGGTGTAGTCAATTTGTGTTCAACCCCTAAGCATTGCATTAGCTTCCAAAAAGTTGCCCTTGTAAAATGTGTGCCATTGTCAGAAATAAGTGCATGAGGCATGCCAAACCTGTTTACGATTTGTTGTTGAACAAAGTGTGCAGCTATAGATGATGTACAATCCTTAACAGCAGCTGCTTCTACCCATTTTGTAAAGTAGTCAAAGGCAACAATGATGTAGGATTTTCCATTGGACATTGGTGTAATAGGCCACATAAAATGAATTCCCCATATGTTGGAAATGTTCTAAAGGTTGAATCCATTTTTGCGGGCCCTCCATTCTAGTAGTCATTCCCCAGCACATTGACAATGCTCACAAGATTGGACAACATGATGGGCATCCTGAAATAATGTAGGCCAATAATATCCTGCAAGTAGGATTTTAATAATTGTTCATCTCCCAGCATAATGACCCCCACAAGGATCCTCATGAGCATCTTGGAGAACTTGTAATTGATCTATATCAAGAACACACCATCGAACTAAGCCATCGGGACATACTCTATAAAGTTGTCCATTGATTTCCATAAAATACTTGGCTCAGTGAAGAAATTATTGTTTCTTTTTAATGTCTAACCCTTGTGGCGCTCGTTGTGTAAGGAGATAGGTGAGAATACTACTATACCAATTTGTCTCCATGGTAAATTGATTAGTTACTACACCTACAAAGAGGAGTTCATCAGGGAAATCATCAGAAATTGGATACTCATCCTATTTGTTATCCCATCGCAACCGAGATAAATGATCAGCAATTATGTTCTTGGTGCCTTTACAATCAATCATCATAAGATCGAACTCCTGTAAGATTACAAGCCATTGTATAATGTGAGGGCTCACTATTGGTTTATTCATTAGGAATCATATTGCACTATGATCCATGTGTATAAATACCTTATAGCTCAATACATAGTGCCTAAATTTCTCCAGTGCAAACACTATAGCCATTAACTCTTTCTCTGTTGCAGTGTAGTTAAGTTGTGCACCAGAAATACTCCTACTTATACAGTGGATGTAATAAGGAAGTTTTTGGCCATCTAACTATGTAAGTATGTCTCCTAAAGCATAGTTGGATGTGTCAGTCATTATATGAAATGGTTTGGACTAGTCAGGAGCTTGTAGAATGGATGTTTCTATGAGCTTATGTTTTAAAGTTTGGAAAGCTAGTTTGCATTCCCTGGTCCATTCAAAAAGTACGTCCTTTTTCGTTAGTTCAACCAATGGTTTTGCAACCTTTGAAAAGTTCTCAATAAAGTGTCTATAATAGCCAATGTGTCCAAGGAATGACTGAATATCTTTTATAGTTTCAGGTTGCCAAGTAATTCCTTGGATAACTTTGATCTTTTCAGGGTCTACCTCTATCCCTATTTGCGAAATCTTATGCCCTAATCCGATGCCTTCTTGGATCATTAAATGGATTTTTTGCTAGTTGAGCCTTAAATTTATTTCTACACATTGTTTTAGTACTTGCTCTAATTAGTCCAAGGCTTGATCAAAGTTTGCTCCATAGGTGGAGAAGTCATCCATGAAGACCTCCACACCATTTCCTATCTATTGTTGGAATATGCTTAGAACTAATCATTGAAACATTGCAGGGGGATTGCACAAGCCAAACAACATCTGTTTGTATGAAAATGTTCCCCAAGGACTAGTGAATGTACTCTTGGCTTCGTCTTATGGGGCTATTTGTATTTGGTTGTACCCACTGTACCCATCCAAAAAACTATAGTAGCAATGCCCTGCAATGGTGTGTAAGACTTGGTTGAAGAATGGCAATAGAAAGTGGTCTTTGAATGTTGCCATATTCAGTAGCCTAAAATCTATGCACGNCTTTGAATGTTGCCATATTCAGTAGCCTAAAATCTATGCACACTCTTCATTTACCTCCCTTTTTGGACACAATAACTAAGGGACTAAGCCATTCACTATTAGAAATGGGATATATGAACCTAGCTTTTAAAAGCTATTTGATTTCTTCCTTAACCACTTACTTAAGATTTGATTTAAGTCACCTCTATGGTTTTCTTTGAGGCTTCATGGAGAGGTTGGTGTAAATTCTATGTTGGCATATCCTAGAATCTATTCCTATTAATTCAGGATATGATCAAGCAAAGGCTTTCGACTATTTATTTATTACCTTTAGTAGTCTTTCTTTTTCTTGAGGAGTGAGCTTAGCGTTAATAATTACCGATTTTCCATTCTTCAAAAACATGTATTCCATACCAGTGGGCAATGGTTTTAACTCAAGGGGCTCCTGCTTAAACTTATTAGGGATTTCCAACTTTTTCCAATTGATATTTTCAAGGTCAAGTCTTGGAAGTTGGCAATGGACTTGCTCTAATGTGTCTATGCTATTGATGTAAGCGCAAGTCAAACCCTTAGTTGGTTCTATGCGTATAGTTGAACTACTCTCTTGATCAACTATCAAACACTGGGTGTCTTCTTATCTTGTGGCTGCTACATACAGGCATCTTTGTATATTAGTCACTTGTGCACACTGATTGCATTCAAGCAATGTTAAACATTGTACAAACCATGACTTCTGCATGCAATTACACCCTATGTCACTGTATGTGATGCATGGAACTTTCTTCTTCTCAATCTTTCTAAATGTATTTTCCTTTGATATTTCCAAGGAAAGATCATGGATTCCTAGGTGCATGTCGATAAGTGCTTAGCCATGCTCTTCCCATTATGATTGGGAAGTCCCCCTTACCATTGTTCACTTAAATTACTAGGAAATCGGCTAGATATGACCATCCACAAATAGTGGTAACAATGTCCTCCACTAGTCCTAATGGGACAGTGATGGACTATTCGACCAGCTCTAAATGAATGTTACTCTTTTTTAATGGAGGTAGGTTCCAGGCCTTATACATTTCTTGAGAAATTAAGTTGACCCCAGAACCTGAATCTAAAAGAGCCTTACATGGTTCATTCCCAGCAATTTGTAGAGATATATAAGAGGACTCCCAGGATTAGAGAATTTCCTAGGAAGATGGCTAGCTTTTATCTAATCAGTGATGACATGAGTTAACATGACCTTATGCATTGGGTACGGTGTTTGGTCTGAAGGGAGTTCCAAAGTTTTGATTGGTAATGAGGCATCTAAGGGGTTAGCTGCTTGTGGTTGCAAGGACTTAGTTAGACTCTTGGTTCTAAAGAAATGTCTTTTCTTCATTCAATTATCAAAACCAATACTCGATTGATAGTTCATAGCCCTTGTAGCGTTACATTGTTGCGGCTAGGTAGGGAGCTCACCCTACATAGCTGGAGCAGGTGGTAATGGAGATATGGGTGGAAGAGATGTAGCTAGATGAGAAGGATAGTATGTTTTTGGAATATCACCCCTAGGAGAAGGAGTCCTATAATACTCATAGGCTTGGTACTGAGGTTGAGGAGTGATGTGACTAGTAGAATCACGTGGAGATATCAATTGCTGCACATAATATCCATATGAGTTAGGTTGATGGTAAGGATACTATTGCCGTGGTGGTGGCATTCCCAATGATTGTGGATGCTACCACTGTTGATACTGCTCAGTTGGTTGTGGTGGAATTCCACTTGGATAATACGTTAAGGATTGGTAGAACTATCTTGGATTAGCTTGAGGATAAGGTAACCTTCGGGGTGTTTGCCTTCTGTTTAATCATGGGTTGAGTGCATACACCCTAGACTCTTGCAGATGTGAGATTATAGGGAAACATCCTTTACGATGGTCATATTAGCATATCTTGCATCCACTATCATTTTCTATATCCGAATCCACAACCTCTTCAATGACGGCAACTTTGCCCTTACCTTTGTTACGTGCATATTCAACTTCTCTCTTTTTTCTCTTTTCATGATCACTATCTTACTCTCTATACTCCTCTACTATTTTGAGAATAGTTTGAAATCTATTATCTAGGGAGTCCCACATTTGGTCTACCTTTTCCGATACTTCTAACGTCAACTTTTGAATAGACAAAGTTTTCCTATTCACCATCTCTTCGAGTGGTGACTCTTATTCATCCTCACAAAATATTACTCCCTTCTTTTGGAGGGAAGGATCTCTATTATATTCCTCTGGACTCTCTCTTTTCCTTAGCTCACCTTCCTCTTTAGCAGCTTGCTCCAATAATCTCTATACTTGATGGGCCCTAAGCTTAGATAGTCTTTCTTAGGCATAAGTCCTAAGGGTTCTTTGCGTTTCATGCCTAAGCCCATCTACTAGATGGTGTAGTTGATCCCTCTATGAGTAATCATGGCCTGGGAAATGATGTAACAATGCATAATATCAGCCCATGGAAGCATCCAAGGGTTCATGTCCTCATTGTTTCCATCCTTGGATTTTCTTTTGCAAGTTGAACACTCAGGAGTACGTTTGGTACTTATCGTTGAACAATTCTAACATGGTACTCCACCTACAAATGGATTCCAGTTCTAAGGACTGGTACTAGCTCTCTGCATCTTTGATTAGTATCTATGGGAAAAAATTTAGTTTTTTCCATTCATCTTCTATGTTTTGTAAGGCACATGCATCATGAAATGCTTGTAGATGATTTTGAGGATCAACGTTGTATCCCCCTTCAAATCGTGGGATATTGTTCATGTCTAATCCCTTGATCCTACTATCTTTTTGGTGCCTTGTTGAAACTTTAATAGCCTCAGTTATGTCTAGCATACTTTGAGTAGCAAGTAGGGGTTCATCGTGATCGTCCTGTCTATGGTATCTATGATGTCTATGTTGTTCCCTACTTTCCCTTCTTTTGTGCTGTGATTCTCTAGAATGCCTTCATCCCCTTTCTTGACTGTTTCATCTATGACTCCCACCTTGCCTACCTTTATCCTTATGGTCTTTTCCTCTATGATTGTGTATAGATCCTAAAGGATAGGGTGAAGGGGATGATGAAGGTGAAGAAGAAGAAGAACCGTCACCATGGCAATGCCTGCTACCTTCTCTTTGGTGGTTGCAGCCTCAGTCGTGGTTACAATTAGCATGTCCATCTTTATCATGCATGTGTGTTCCTTTTTTGGATTCTTTGTGTCTGTTGGTATCAGAACCTAGGTTATGGATTACTGAATGAAGGTTCTGATACACAACCCCTTGACCAAATTCAATGGGAGGAACATCATTTCATGGGAAACCTCCTGAGGCAGGTTCACCAACCTCATTTTCACTTGGGACATGTGGGATATCTTGAGACCACTTTCCCTTCATAGACTTGTGATGTCTCTCCTGTTGTAAGTCCCTTTGACGTTATGCCTCTATGGGTCAATACTCTCTCGAGTCGTGTTCATGCACAACATATTCTGCTTGTTAATGCTACATGCCAATTCATGTGAGAGCACGAAGAAGCATGCTCAATACTAAGCAATCGAGAGGTAACACTATGTTACCTTCTAAATCTCGCCAACACAGTTGTTCATCCTGATAGAGGATAAATGTAAAGTTGGGTACATATTCATCAAGATGAACATATACCACACAAAATTGTTGGGGTACTGGTGGATCATCATCATGTGTACTACACCTCCAATTATTCCCTATATCAAACCTAGGCGATGAAGCACTTTCATAAGAAGAAGGATATATGATTGCCTATTCAGTGTGCAATATTCTTCTTTTTAATAATTGTAAGATAACCAACCCTAAGGGTTCATTCCAAGGATGATAAAGATTTCCTAAGTCCTAATTAGCACACAAACAACAAAGTCCCCAACAATGGTGCCAATGATGAGTGGTGAGGTATCCCTATGCTCAACCATATGAATACGAGCATCCATGCACAATTCTGTTGAATTTCAAGGACTAAGTGCTTATGCGCTTTTGTGGAACAAGGATGGGTTAGTCAATCATTGTCTTCTCAAGCTTACTTGTATAGCACGATTGTATGGTTAAGTAAACTTAAGGTACATGATTTTTTATAGTTTTTATGTTTTTATGTCCCAGTGCTACAAAGGGAAGGAAGAGATAACTAAGTAACTAATTTAATTTAACTACTCAACTATGCTTTAACTAGTCTTAACACAAGCATCCATTCTCACTTGCCATACACATCTTGAACCAATGCAACACTACTGGGATTACCAAACACTAATCACTACTGGGTTACCAAGCATTACACGCATGCTCGAAGTGGTCGTACTAAGTGTGCTTACTTAGGAGAGTTGTAGGGTGAGAGAGAAAACATTAATTAACTAAGGAAAACATTGAGTAATGGTAATTAACATTAATTAACCTATTTTGAATGCTACAAGGTTTATCACAAAGTTCATCTTTATTGTCATACACAAGGTGTGCTCAGGTACACAATGCTCGAATAAAGATCCGTTCACTTTATGACTCCTATTGCGGGCACGCAAAAATAATTCTAACTCTGAGATGGAGAAAAGGCAAGAGTTTGGGTAAGGAACTAACTAATCTATTGCTACACCAAGTGCGCCCACCTCTTATTTATAGGCAACGAGGTAGGTCCTAATATCAAATGCCAAATATCACGTGGAAGGCTCCGATATCGCTGACCTGATATCATGAATGCGATATCGCAGTCCCAATATCGTGGTTCATCAAAGACCTTAATGAATAAGAGGTCATAAAAATATATATTTTAGGATTGTAGGAGCTCTCCAAATATCTTTCATTTTTATTATCCAAAAGTGCACTAATAATTACATTTTTTGCAACCTTATTAAATTTTTATATGAATAAAATCATTTTTTGTAATCATCTCATAAGCAATTTTCAAATTAAAAGGAAAACAAGATCTACTATCCTTCCAAAAAAATCTGCAAAAGTATAATGCGAAATATTATCAAATTTAAATAAATTTTTAACATAAGAAATCAATTTTTTAATTTTTCTCTTTATATTCAAAATGTAGAGGGCATAAGCTTAATTCCAAGTAATGCATCTATCATGCATGTGTAGACAAGAATTTGCAGTCATACCAAATTTGCTCAAACTGATACACAATCCAAATGCATTAATAGTCCAAGCTCCTTAATTAAAAGGAAGCCACCATGGACTAATTTACTTAAGCATATATTCTGGAATTGTAATATGATTGTAATTCTAATATTTACAAAGCTTGCACCATGTCTTCCAAATTTATTTAAAAATTGAAGAACCAGAAATATAAATTGTCTAAGGAAAAAATAACAGTGAAGAAAGTTATTAGAAGATCAATTATTATCATTCTTAGGTTTTCCTTGCATAATTCTATACCTTAAAAGAAGCATCCAAAGATCATCTCCATTAATGCACTTTGCAATCCATTTTGCTACAAGAGAAATACCCTAGTTATAAGAATTAAAGAGGCCAAGGCCTGCATCTTTCTTGCTACTAGTGCAAATATCCCAAGCAACTCTAGAAAAGCTTTTTCTATGTTGCATTGTAGACAAAAGAAACCAATAGATGATATAATTAATTCTATCATTAGAAGTTTTAGAATGAGCTTGGTAATTGAAGTAATAAACATGAGTTGATTGAAGCATTTGCTTAATAACTAAAACTTTGTCAGAAAGGGTGATCTTTTTTTCTTTTCATTTATTAAGCTTCTTTTCAATTTTATAAACCACATAATTCCAAAAATAATAGTAAGATTAGGCTCAAAAGAAAAATATATTTCTACAATTTTTAAGATAGAACCTTTTTTCAAGATTTTCCAAGGTTCAGAGTAACCCACTCATCAATATTATCATTACAATAAACAATAGATTTCTTCCAGTTGATCCAAGAGCTAGATAACATATAGTTATCCTCCACTCTAGCTAAAAGAGTATTGATATGTTATAGAGAATTCTTGATCATAAAACAAGAATCATGTACAAAGTACATGTTAAGCAATGTGTACCTTGATCATCAATAGAAATTTCCTTAATGATATTCCTTTATATATCGTAATGTTGATAATGTGAAAGGAAATTTGTAATAATAATAAAAAGACAGAAAGCTAGAGAATAACCTTGATGAACTAACTATTGAAAAGAAAAGGAAAAACTTAATCCTAAATTAGTAACAACTTAAGCATTAGCATCAATGAGTATGACAAGAAATAATAAAATTCCATTTAATCCTATCATAAGATTTAGCATAATCTAACTTAATAAAAGTAGTGTCTTGGTTCATATTAAAAGCACATTGTATTCCCTTTAAGGTTGTAATAACATTATTTAAGATATGTCTACTTTAACAAGATTAGTCTACTTAGGTCTAATGATATCTTCAATAATATTTTGAACTCAGTAAGCTATGCATTTAGCTAAAATTTTTTAAGAATTATAAAGAAGAGTAATAGATCTTCAATTATTAATATGTTGAAGATCTTCATTCTTAGAAAGAAGACAAATCAATCTTTACTAATATGTTTACCAAGAAAAACATTTTTAATGACTTCTTAGAAAACATGAAAGCGAGCATCTCTAAAAATTACCCAACGTTTCTTAAAAAATTCAATTAGAAAACCATCAAAACTTGAAGCTTTACCATATGCTAAACTAAAGGTTTCTACTTTGATTTTTTCCATTGTAATTTCTACTTCAAGAATACTTATATTATAAGATGAGAAATATGCATTTGAGAGGCCTAGAAGAATTCCTTATTAAAACCTTTAAAGGAAAAAATAAAAGAAAATTGATTTGCTAAAAAAAACTATTAATAGTCTTAAGATTTTTAACGATGGAATCATTTATATAAAGTAATTATAATTCAGGTACTTGATCCTTTCCTTTTAGAAATTTAAAATATTTCTTGCAAGGCTCATCTTCAACTTTTAGCCAACTGATGTGACTTTTAGTAAGAGCACTTTTAGTTTTAAAAGCATCCCAACATTGTTTAGCATAACAAGCTTTACCCAAGGCTTTTTGAGTTTCAAAATCAATGAGATTCTGGTCTCAAAGAATTTTCATTTGGTTGCCAAATTTTGCAAGAGCTTCTTCAACTTGATTCTTACGCAGAGCAAATTACTTTCCAAACCATCTAGCATAATTTTTGAATTTACAAGTAGTTCATAGCCACCAGTCAATTGAACCAATATTAATTATAGTTGTTTTTACATCCTATAAATAATTCAAAATATTTTTTCTACTTAGTTTGGTGAACATATTGACATTTATATGAAAAACCTTATACTTTTGAAAGGAAAAAGAATTAATTCTTGAGAGAAAAATGTTAGTAAAAAAATGATTTTAAAAAGTAACCTCTAAGCCTTTGTTGAATGTCAGCTTGAATTCAACATTTGTGCTTTATAATTGAATAAGCCTAGTCATGGACCTTCCTATCTACAATTTTCATAAGAGCTTTTAGTTGTTCGATGTTCCATGATATCCATTCAAACTCTTCACATTTGAAAAAGGGTACAAACAAAGACTAAAGTTGTGAGAACATTACTTCTTTCAAGTAGGGGAAAGTATTGGAAAACATGCCTTATTGATGGATCAAAGATTGTTTTTCTTCGAAATGAGGGCTAGAAAAGTGTGGAGAGCATATTAGGTTCCATAATATCTTAAGAATACCCAATAGAACTACATGGCTTTAATTCCTTTATAAACCTCATCATAAGGATCTGTAGGCTTGTTGGGGAGGATTCACCTCCCTTGCTGAGGCCACTACCCTTCTTTTCAAAGTGGGGCTTAGGGCTAAATGCATTAAAGAAGGAACACATCTTAGCTCTCTAGGGGATATAGAATCATGTGTGTGTACTTGTATGGGTGCACACATCTCATTGATCTAGTTGCATACTCCTTTGCTCATGGCATATTTGATGCATCTCTAATAAGGACTAAGAGGTTGTTTACTTGTATGATGTGCTTGTAAGTTCTTTAAGCTTTAATACATAGTCCATGTTGAGTTTGATCTCCCTCATTGTTGCTTGTGGATTCTCAAGTGGTGTTGAATGGTATTCTCTAACAAGGATAACAAAGTAACAATTAGTTAACACATAAGAAATAATTATTGGGGTATCATTAGAAATAAATGTGACATGTTCCTTAGAGTAGGCTTCTTCAAAGAATCCCATGGTCCCTTGGACTAGTTCCATCATGTAAATACAAAGACATGTGACCCATACGTGAAGGTGCTCCTCTAAAAAACAACAAAGGTCCACAACTCGAATATTAAATATTAATCAATTATTCTTAAAATTTAATGCATGTTTTCCAATTTTCTTGTTTAAGTAGTAATCTTTTCATGTGGTTATTATTTAGTCTCATGCTAGTGGACCCAAGATGCCATAATGTAATGTCACTAGTAAGTAAAAGAACTTAGTCTGAAATTCTAATAGATAGATATAATAGTCATTTTTATCATGCCTTACACACATGACCAATTATAGGATGTTGGAACCTGAAATAATTGAAACACAGGTACACCCCAAGATTTATAGAAGGTTATTATTTGATCTCATGGTGGTGGATTGAAGATGACATAATGTAATATCATTGGTAAGTAAATAGACTTGGTTTGAAATCCTAAAGGATAAATATAATGATCATTTTAATTTGCCTACACACAAGACCAATTATAATCATGGTAAGGTACCTCATGTGCCACTTCTCTTATCCCTTCCAACTCCATTCTACCTGATCAGCATGTTACAATCATGAATTTAGTGATCTTGTTGAGCATAATGTAAATAATGAGGCATTAGCCTAGTGGTAAGACACTTACTTTAAAAGCTCCAAGTCATGGGTACAATTCCAATGAAGAACGTTGAGTTACATAAAGTTCTAATTAGACTATATATATTGGGATGTATCCATAGTTTTACTTATTTTGGATCCAACACATCCCCACCTCCACTCCAACTTCCCCCTTTTCTTCCTATTTAGCATAATTTGGGATTTCAACTATAATAGTTGTGTGTGTATTGGGACAATGATATTATTCATATTTATTTTTGAAGGCACCTAGGAACACCTATAGGAGTGGTTATACAAGGGCATTAATGGTAGAAGATTGCTTTAGGAAGGATCCCCTTGTATAAACTATTGAGTATTATGGCCAAAGAATAATTTCAAACTCTCCATAACATTATGTGTATCTTCTCTACCTTTATGAATTATTGCAAGATCCACTTTTCAACATATGTTATTGAATTTTCATATTTCTTCCTATTATTAGTCTAATTTGATCCTTAAACACCTTTTTTTTTATCATTTTCAATATTTCCGATATGAGTAGGATTCTTACTCTAGTTTAAAATTTCTTAGGAAGAACTAGGACCCACAAGATGTGAGAAAATGATAAAATTTTAGGAAAATTTTAAGGAAAACAAATCATGGCCAGTGATATTCTAACTACAATATTGCAACTATGATATCGCCCATAACAATGAGTTGTTAGCCTAGTCGTAAGACTCTTGATTTGAAAGCTACAACTTATGGGGTCAATTCTAGTGGACAATGTTACATTATAAATTTCTAATTTGATCAAAAATCTTAGGGAATACCAATATTGCAATTATTTCAAGGTTTCAACACCCCCCATTATGATTTCATCCACAAAAATTCTATAAATGCGAAATGCACCCTATTTATTTTCTTAAATTTTGCTTCACATACTAAGGGTATTCTTGCTATTTCCAAAGCCCAAAGCCTTCAAAGTGCATTATCTTGTGATCTAAAAGTCTTGTTGTATTCATTCAAAAACACTTGAACTTCCAAAACTGAGCTCTTTGTCATGGGGAACACTAGGATGCAAGTTGAAAAATTTGTTAATGTTCTATTTTTTAACAAACTAAGATAGAAAATGATCAAAATGATAAAAATTAGTTAAAATTTTAAAAGTTTTGTTGTCTTAGGATCTAGGGAAAAATATTTTATTATTACTTTGTGATGTTAACACTATATTTTTTGAATTTTAATTAAGACTAAAGATCAAAAAGGGTTAAGATCATTAGAAAAATTTCTTAGAAATTAATAATTGGTCCTTGGGTGATTATAAATGGTGTTAAAGTGTGTTCATGAAGCTGGAGGACCCTCACAATCACATGAGAAGAGGCTTAGGGATATCAAGGAAGGGGATATGAATGTGGAAGAGATCAACCATAACAATCATAAGCTAATGGACAAGGAAAAGAAGAAAAAGAGGTGCAATTTGCATTTGTACACTAACCAATACAACTATCAGCATAAGGAGAGGTGATAGTGCCACTTGGACTAAGCATAAGGAGATAAATGATACATTCTAAAGATAATGTTTAGGTAATTAACAATAAATCTACAATGGCCAATGTACTAGCTAAACTAAACTTTAGACGCTTCCTAGAATTTGCTCCATAGGATATCTAAAAATAGTTGCAAGCTTCTCTTTATGGTCCACATTTTCAACCACTAACAAATGATTTCTAAGTAAAATATTTCAATTCTGGTACAATTGATAAGTGGATTCAACTATTAAGATAGAAGGGATCTTTGTCTCCTATGGCATTAATGCCATTAGTGTTGCATTGAAAATCACCAACATTGAAATAAAGACTATTTCATTCTCAACCTACTTAAACACAAAAACTAAGAATTTATGCATGGATAGAGATTATGGTAATAAAAATAAGAGATATGATTCCCTAATGCTGATAGGAAATATTTATTTTAAAATAGGTTGTATCATGTCTACCTAATAAAGCACTTCAATAGAATATCCACCTACACAACCCAAGGTGGATCTATCCTTAGTGGGACATATCCAGAAAACTTGACACATATTTTCTTCCTAGAGATAGAATAGAGATTCCAATAAAATGAATCAAGAAAGAAGATACTACCATTTTCATATTTGATTTAGAAATTATGCAAGTCAAAATTACTGAATACACCAACAAAATCATGGGATGAACTCAAAATGCCTCATACACTAAAATGATCAAAATAGTACCTACTAAATAAACAATCAAGTAGAGAATCCTTCAAGTACTAAAGTAGCAACAACTAGCACTTCTATAACAACAATCACATTAATTATAGTAAGCACAATTCTACTAAAAGAAATTATAGAAAATAGCACTCATGCATTAACAAAAAATACTGGGATGTATCATCTAGCCATTACCAACTTGTAGGAATTATTGGAAGCTATGAGTTGGCAAGCAAAGGACTTCTTCCAAATGTTAAAATTTATAAGGGGTGAGCATAAAGTATCAGTGGACCCCTAAACTAGCCAATTCTTAATGAAAACAACAAGGGATGACTGGGTAGTCCAAATCTTTAGGAATGTTGTCCCACTATAACACATGCTTGAATCTAGTAATAAGACTATCATCCTTGTAATGTCTTGCAAAGATCAAGAAGTGGTTGTAGAGTTCATAATAGACAATGTCAACATGGCCTTGAATTTTTCCCATAACACCTGTTATATACTTTAGTATTATAGAATACATTTAAGTATTTTCAAGAATTGGTAGAAGAGGAAAAGAAAGAATGACAATAAATCAACATGAGGACATACTTAATAAACTACTTCATATTGGGCAAATGATCCAAGAAATCATCAATATCCCTTAAGACATTACAATAGTGTACTTTAAGCTTATTTTGATGAAGGAAAAGCTAAAATTTTCTAAAGCCCAACTACATCATGTTGAGTTAGAGATTCAAAAGTTGTAAGACAAAATTGTTCAACTCTATGCACAAGTACAAGGCCATACTTGATTTGTTACTTTTGAACTACTTAGTGAGTTTGGAATTCATGGAATCAATTACCTTAAAGCTAAGTAGCATCAATTAGAAATAGAAAAATAGAAAGCCACATGAAATGCATCTATAGCTAATTCAAAGTTACATTGACTTCAAAAGACTATAACCATCCAAAAGGAGGAGAATAAACATCTAGCTGGTGCAAAATGAATGTTAACTTAAGTAGCAAAAAATGATCACTTAAAAGAAAATTTAAGTTACCTTTGAGAATAATTTATGAGGGAATATTTGAATATTAAAATATTAGGATCTAAAAATAGATATCTTTCCATAAAATAATTTAAAGAACTTCAATAAAAATTTGCAATAGAAATTGTGGCCTAGAAGAATGAGGTCACTAAGTCAAAGATGTTCAAAAATCACTATAAAGAATAGGTAGAACTCCTCAAACAAATTAATGAAAATGATATCATAATGATTAAGGCCTAATTGAACAAGACATTTCAAAAATCAACAAATACTGTCTAGATTAAGGTCTAATTGAACAACACATTTCAAAAATCAACAAATACTACCTGGAAGAGCATCCTTGATGAAATTAATGTAGTTAATTAGGTTGAAATAATAGTCAAGGATTTTCATACTAAAAAGATAATACCCTATATGAAGTTAGCTAACATTAGATATGATAATCTTTTCATGTTTACAATAGGTTGACTTTGATTTAAAGTGGATAAATAGGCTATTGCCATGTTCACACTCTTTGAATGTGAAACCCAACCCCATGATTAAACCAAGAAAAAGTTATAAGTTGCAACTATCGAGTTGGAGGTCCTCATAGCCTAGTATACAAGACAAACGAATACACAAGACAAGGAGACATAGTGGATGGCCTAGCAAAGTGCATGATCAACTACTAGGAGCTAAAAGAATTAGACAAAGTATCCAAAGCTAAATGCACCCTATTCATTGCATGGTTTGTGCAAGCTAATAAGATGTTCCCAAATATACTATGTCTATGAGAAGTTCCTATAATAGACAATTTGGCTAAGCTTTCTTGGTAGTTAATGATTCATGGACTAATGTGAAGAATTTCCACCCACTCCTACATCATTTTTGGATGGAGAGAGTACCAAGAACAAGAGTAATAGTCAATTAGTCACAGGAACAAGTAAATAGGAGGAACCATCATTGTAAAGAATAACTTGGAGACCAATTTTCAACAAACTTTGAAATCTTATAAATTTTTTATGATTTTTATGTCTCTTTAAATTTTTTTATCAATTGTTTTATAAACCATTTGAATAAATTTTATAATATAACACTCTCTTAGTCAACTACGTAATCAATTAGTTAATCTATTTCAGTCACTCCTACAAATTTTATAATAACTATATCCTAATTTTGTTTAACTTGAAGATGAGTTTTTAGTCAATCATGAAGGTATAATAAATAATTATTAATGCAAGTGCAATACCATAGATATGATATCATAACTTTGATATCGTAGGTTTTGATGTAATGTATCCAAGGATCATTTTGGCTATAAATACCCCTTACATATCATATTCATGACATCCATTAATGTAAGTAGGGGAACTTTGTTAGTTTTATTTTGTAATTTCTCATAGTAGTTGATGAGCGGCGAGGTACCCCTATGCCCAACCATACGAATCGCAAGTGTTCACACACAATCTAGTTAAATTCCATGGATGGGACTAGTTATGCATTTAGATTGTTATGCCTTGATCACAGTTCATTGTCTTCCCACTTGGACTAGTGGTGACTTTGTTACATATGGTTTAGTCCAAAGCGAGGCACATGATTCTTGATGTTGTTCAACCCTAAGCTAATCCTAGTGATAATGAAGAAATTAATTATTCAATCTAACTAACAATGGAAAGTAAAGTCTAAAATAGCCTAGGTGTGAGGAGTATAACCTTCCGTACATGACTTGGACTTTGCATAATTTCTGTTGGGATTACTAAGCATATCGTTACTAGGCATACCAAACGATACACTACTAGGTTACCAAGTAATTACACATAAGCCCTTGCAATTAGTCGTACTCATTCTACTTAATGACAAAAATAATAAAGAGCAATAAATGATAAACATTAACTAAGAAAAATAGTAAGCATTTAAGTAATTAAAAAATAATAAAGCTAAGCAGATGCTGCAATGATGGAAGTAATTTCAATCTTTATTACCGAACATATAACATGTCCAAGTATGTCACACTCCAATAAGGATGTTGTACAATCACTTAACATCACACTGCAGCATGCACTAGAAACTTAACAAAACTTGAAATCTATCTTCTTTCCACTACTAAAATTCTATATGAATCTATATCCCAATCGTGCACCCAAGTGTTGTATTTATAGGCTAGTATGGAAGGGGCGATATTGAATCCCTGACATCAAAGGTTGTGCCCCAATATCAAAGCCCTACAAAACATGATTCATCATACCTACATGACTAAATGAAAACTCATCCTCAAGTTAAAGAAAATGAGGAATAAGTTCTCTACAAAATATTTGGAATGTATGGAATTATTGACTTCCTTAAATAAGCATAAAAATTGAATCTTAGATGCCACAATGGTATTCTACAAAAATGGACATAACACAACAAAATAACAAAAGTGGGGAAACTCATGTATTTCTTGAAGGCGATGGCTCTTCCATTGGTTGCTTCCATTTGTCATTAGGCTTTTGGAATTTGTATCAATTTAGAAGCACCTGCAACTTCTCCTCCTCTATTCTTGGATCATGTACCATCTAGCTTGATAAGCTAATGTATGTTGGAATTGGTACATCTCATAGACACAGCAACTACATGAACATTTGATTGGCTTTCACATATCATGCTGCAAACTACCGTCGTTCCTCCTCAAAAGCTTTGCCCTTTTCTTGTAGTTCATGATAATCTGTTAATATTTTGGCCTAGTCCAAGGCTACATCTTATTGTCCATGGTAGTGAGCCTTAATTATTTTTAATCTTGATTTTTCCACATGAAATTTTTCTAAAACATGTTTCCTATCTACAAACTCTTTTTCATATAGGACATAGGTGGCTATGACTTGTTGTTCCAACTCATTTCTTAGTCAACGTACTATTAACATGGCAAGGTTAGCATAGTGATGATTAGCTAATGCCATGTACTTTTCCAAATCTTCAATATGTAGGTCCTTGTTCTTTACTTCCGCTTGGTGGACCAAGGCATAGCTATCCAAGATGGATTTTCAGTCAGGATTCTATGCTAACATGAAACTAATGTAGGCCTTTACCATTTGGATTTCTTTTTCATTAATCTATTTATACATGCCAATATAGTCTCAGAAGTGCTCTTTTAGCTTTTCATGCTTCTTGGCCTTGTTTTCCACACACTTATTTCAATTATAGATTTTTGGCATATTGTGCACACCTTCTCCATTGAGAGGGTTCAGTTCTCTCTGGCAAATCTACTTATATCCTAGTTAATCCTCACTAGTTTCTACCTCAACTGGTGGATACTTTCTTTCAAAATGTTTTTCTATCTCTCGACAATTGTCAACCTTGCATTATCAATAACAAGCTGCTTGTTCTCCTCTTGTACAGTGGTTAATGTCTTCACATGGACATATGCTTGGGCTTTAACAGTTGAGGTATTCTAGACCACTTTCTTCTTTTCTTATTTAGTAGCTTTATTTTGTTTAATCAATCAGTCTAGCTTCTCTATTTGAAATTTTTTCAACTAGTCGAGAAGGATCCCTTCTTTCAACTCTCAGGAAAATAAGCTCTTGTTGCATTTTGTGCACTTCTGCTTCTACATGCTATGCCTTAGTCTCTGCCATGATCAATTTTTCTTTTGTGGCAATGAGATCAGATTGTACTGTAGTGACATCACTGGGAATGTCAAAAAGAGTTTTCATAACTTGTCCAATCTGCAGCAATCTATCAAGCACATCTTCATGGACCACAAGAGTAATTGAAGTCCTAGCTAACATTTGTGCATCTCTAATTCCAGTCAAGTCCACCAGGGGCACAACAAGCACATTAAAGGATTCCTTAATGTGGCCTATAATAACTTCTACTACACCTACCACGTCTTGGTGCGACATGATCATGACTATGACACCTCCTCCTATATTAAGAACCACTTGAAAAGATGTAGCATTTCTAGAGATTTATTGTGACCATTGGGCTTCTCCTCTTAATTACAAAGAAATTTACCCCTTTGATGGATCAGCAAAAATTGTAGGCTACATGACATCATTTATGGCTCAAAAGAGATTTGATTCATCCCTACTTCTCCAACTAAGAGTTTCAACTATTCACTACAAATGGCTCATTGTGGGCCTATAATCTTACAGCAATGGCAGTGGAACTTGCAGCTCTCATTGTTACTCTAGTTCTTGCTCAAGCTCCTTTTCTGGTTCTTATTTTAGCTTCTTCTCTGGTTCTTATTCTTATTCATCACCAAGGTATTTCCTTGGTATTGTGGGTTTTAGTAACTTAGAGAAAGAAGCATTTTGAGCCCTCCTAGGAACATCATTAGTGTAACCCAAGATTTGAATGTGCTTTCATAGCTTTCTAATTAGGCAAGGGAATGGAAGTGTCAACTTCCCTGCCTTTCTTTCCTCAAACCATCTTTGAATTTCCATGAAATACAATTGGGCAAGATTGACATTGTATTTTCCCATCAAGATTACACTTCCTCTTGTCACATAGGTTCATATTCTATTAAGCCCTTTAGTGGGGAAGAGATTGTATGTGTCAATTTTGAAATAAATCATCTTTTCTAGAGTCAATTCATTATATATTTTATTTTCTTTGTTATATACCTACTTCAGCTACAACTTTCTGGTTTCTACATCAGACCTTTTGGACAAATCTGCCACCTTGGCCCTCACATTTGGTATGTTCAGAGCCGTTGTGATTACCTTGATTGAAAAAGAGATAGAGACTCTACCAATGTTGATAGTGGTGCCCTCTTCCTTATTATGCCAAAATTGGTATGTCTCACTAAGGTACCATTCCCCACTTTCAGAGAGGATGTGCCATAGAGGTGACACCTAACACCGAGTTCTACATGTCTTGGGGAAAAATGTCATGAATGGCCCAAAGTTCATTTCTATTGGTGACCATTTGCGATGCGACCGCCAACGAGTTTCCTTGAATAGGATTTAGGTGCTTGCTGGTCTCTGGCAACACCAAGGCCCAGATACCTCTAAATAGACTCAGTAGTTAATGTGAGTATGTATGTGTGTTGTTATGAAAAATGAAATGATTGGGTTGTGTGTAAAACTATAAATGAGAAAGAGTTCCTATTTTGTTCAATTGTTTAATCTATGCAGTCCTTAAAATACCTACTTGTAACAAATAAAGTTTTGCAAAAACATTTTAGCACAAATCTGCGAATCTACTTCTAATTTTCCCTAGAGAAAGAGATAGTTCCACAAGAAAACTAGAAATAGAGTGAGATTCAATGGAAATAGAAAGAAGAGAAAAAGAAAGCAGATTTGTGTAAAGATCTCAAATGTTTAAACNTAAACTATCATGTACCAGACTCTATTTTGGCTAGATAATGGATGTCAACAATTGCATTCAACAGAACCTTCAAAATACTTGAAAATTTATGATTGAAATACCACGAAGATTCACTTTAAAGATAAAAGAAGCTATTCTGGTCCTATCAAAATACCAAAGATTTTCTGAACCCTCTTGACTATTGAATCATTCAACGGCTGGACTACATGCAAAGGCTCTCTTACAACAATCTCAATAGCGGTTCTTATACATTGCACAATAATAAAATTCACTACTAAAATTCTCTTAAGCCTTTCAAACACAAGATCTTTTATGGAAAAATTTTAATAGAAATTTTCTATCATGCAACAAGAACAATAAGAGCAATCTAAAAATCCCAAAATTATTTTTCAAACATGATACTATCTAAACCACTATCTAAACAGTTTAAACAAAATAAAAAATAAACATAACTCACAAGACTATAACAAAGAGGCTGAAATGTTGTCTTTAGTAAGCCATATTCTATCAATTGTTTACAAAATGCTCTTCTAAGAGACTCCTTCCTTTCTCCCAAGGCCTCCTTCTCTCTTAAGACTTCTTTTTTCTTTAGCTAGACTAGGCCCCCTTTTTTTTTCTTCTAAGGCCTTAAAGCCTTTTTATAGGGTCTCATAGGTAGTTAGAACTTACAAAATATATTGGGTAACTTACTCCCCAAGTAAAGAAGTTACAACTTGCTCAATAAGTTAGGAGAAAACTATGCCTACGTTGACATGTGTTTTCTTAAATAACCATCCCATGAATTCCTTTTCTTCTTGAATAATAATACTTTATTTTAAATATGTTACTTTCACGTATCATTTTACAGATTATTTGATTTGAATTTTGAAGCTATTACTTGGACGATAGAAAAACTGTGGTTGCTATGAATATTTTAAATGGTAGTGGATGAGCTGGGATTGGGCATGAACAGGTACTCACCACCATACTTAGCACCATGGACTAAAGGAAGGACCATTCTGCAAAACTTCAACTAGGCCTCCAATGATAACAGCATCCTCAACTCCACCAACAACGTTTTCATTTACGTCGATATGTTTGAATCAAAACAACGCCTCCACCATTTTGTATCTGGATTGATCGTGCTTTGGACCAATGATTTCTGCAGAAACCTTGCTGATGTGTGCAGTAAGACCTCCATCTATGCCATGTATTCATTGAACTGCCACCACCCGAGTCTCAGCATGATGCCCTTGCTTGCCTTGTTTACGGTTACTGCTAGCTACGGTCGTGCATTGCTTCTTTTCTTGGAGTTTATCTCTCTACCATGCCTTGGTGCTCTGTCAAATATGAGCTAGAAACCCTACTTCATTTTTCTTTCTAAAATCATTTTTATTCAATTTGTGAGTCAGGGATAGCTGTTGTATGATTTGGGTTCTAATATTGGCAAGATTTTATATATTCTTGATGCTTGTCTTACTGTTTTTCTTCTAAAACCGTTGCTCATAACCTGTTCTTGTTTTTGCGGTTTTTATTGCTAATTCAAATGCAGAGTATATACAAAGTGTTTGAAAAATTGATTTTTACCAGTGTCTCTACTTTTGCTTTTTTTTTTTTTACAAAAATCAGTAGACATTAGTCTGGCGTCCAATTCTCAATTCTTGTATATACTGCTAACTGCATTTTAACTCTTATTCTTTTTCTCTTTTCTTCTTTTTGTTCTGCACTTCATATACAGGGCACATGAACAAATTGCTTCATGAAGAATACTGTAATTTCCAATGACCAATTTACCATCAATTGTAGTTAC
Organism: Gnetum montanum; assembly: GCA_015680685.1. Lineage (NCBI taxonomy): Eukaryota > Viridiplantae > Streptophyta > Gnetopsida > Gnetales > Gnetaceae > Gnetum > Gnetum montanum. Next base: position 76,444 of record MNCI01029993.1, on the reverse strand, counting down.
TTTGAATCTTCACTTCTTTCTTCTTTAAATTTAGATGCTATTTCTCTTTATTCACAAGCTGAAATTCTATTTATTCTAACAAAGTACAGGAGCCTTTCCTCCAATCTTTCAGTATCTAAAATTTCTTTTCAATGGATTTTTAAAAGTTCCCATATGAATTTAGTGAGAAAACATAGTTAATGGTTTGTGGAATTCTTACCACTTCTCCAACTAATAATAAGAGAGAACTGAAAACTGCAAAAACCTTTAATCAATTTTATCATGCCAACCTGATCCATGAAATGGCCAAAATGTGCCAACAATTTCCATGATGACCATGGTCAACATGGGTTACTTCTAGATGGCTTTGAGGCATTCTTCGGATAATGTGAGACATTGTCCTTGTACTTGAGCCTTTGGTCCTACAACCTCCACTTAGACCAACTAGCTTGTAATAGGAGCCTCTTAATGAATGCTAAACAATTGAGCCTCGTGTTGTTCATGCTCAGTTAGTGGACCTTGTTCTCCTAGTTAGCCTTTGCCATCTCTTTGGCATTTGCTTGCATCCTACGAAGGTCCTTCTTGTCCTCCTCTTTTTGGAACCATCTATAATCAATCAAGGATTTGGTGTTACTAAGGTGTTTTTATTTTCATTTATCATCAATAGGTTTATACCTTACCCATGACCTTAGTTCTATTAATTTCTTAGCTAATGTGATTGCTAAGTTAGAAAAATTTCAAGAAAAATCCCCAAAAAGTGTTAACTTCTTTTATGATCCTTCGCAATTGGCTTCTTTTCCCTTATGTATGACTTATAATAATAGTTATGATCCCTTGGATGAGATAATTAAAGGTTTTGGCATACATACCACTGATTGTTCATTAAAACACTTAAGGTTTTTAACATTCTTACCCTTATAATACCTTCTAGGCAATAGCAAATTTTGAAAAAATGACACAATTTTTCCACACAAGCATCCTCCCTCAAGTAAATTGAACACTCTAGAATCAAATAGGTTCAAAAACCATGAAAATTGAACTAGTATGAAGCAAGATATCGCATGTGGAAGTTGGTTGCACAAAGCTCTTAGTCAAGATAGAAAAATGCTAAAACTCCCCTAGCTTCAATTGATGATAATGAATTTTTTGAACATCATGAGGATCCTATTTATAGATTTTTATGTACCTGATATTGGGTACCCAACATTAGGTGCCCAACGTTGACTACCACCTGATAATAGGTAGTGGATATCGAGGTTCTTGAAATTGCATTTGATGATGACATTCGGCATAGAAAATGAAGCTCTATGATTGGTTGAAAGGATTCATGTAAAATCCAAAGTTCTAGTATAAGTGAGAATTCATATTTAGGCACTGGTAGTGTGAGAAGATGGGATCATAGGAATTAAAAGCTTTAGAAGGTGTAAGAAAAGGAGTATTGGATTCATGGTATAGAATAGGTTGGTTATATGATAGGAACAGTTTTAAATTTATCATTTATGCATTTGGAAGATTCAATATGATGCAATTGTGTCAGAAAAGTATAAGTTACAATAGTTATACAACTGGGTCCTCCCTAAATTAAGCTTCAGTCTTTAATGCCCTTGTTTAACCACACCTAAAAATGTCCATAGGCACCAAAGGGGTTGAATGCAATGCATACCTATTGAACAAAACACACATGTTAAAACCACCAATTTGAGAAAATAACTCTATGTTACACAAGACGACAAGTTATGATCATATAGATAGTGAGATGAGATGGATTTTAGAAGGTATTGCAAAAATGGGGACGTGAGGTGCCTCACCATAGGCATAATGAATCCTTCTATGTTATTAATGGTTAAAGTAATCAATAGCCCTCCATTTGAAGATTCAAAACAAGTCCAAACCGTGTTCCAATGACATCGCATTGTTTTATCTCTTAGATTGATGATGAGTCATCAATTTGTTGGCTGTGATATCGCACCCATGATATCACGTACATGATATCACATACGTGATATTGTAGCCTGCCTCCTCATCTATAAATAAGAGGTAGGTAGATTTAGTAGTTTCAATTTTGGAAGTTTAAGTTTTCAATGGTTTTTAATACGTCAGTTTTTCCTCTCAACCCTTTTCTCCCAATGCATGCCTACAGTGTGATGATTGTAATTGCATAGCATCCTTATTCGAGTGTGACGTACTTGAACATGCACATGACCAGCAATAAAGATCGAGATTACTTCATCATTGCAGCATCCACTTAGCTTAATTATATATTTAATTGTTATGTTTATTTTTATATCTTTCTTTGTTAATATTTCTCTACCCTTATCTCCTAGTAACGTGGAATGAGTACAACTTAATCACAAACATTTAAGTGTGACTACTTGGTAACCCAATAATGTACTTAGGCCATGCGCTTGTTAATCCCAGTGGTATTCATGCACAAGGTCCAAGATGTGTATAAATGATTAAGAAGTGGATTCTCATCGCACTTAGGCTAGTTTAGATTCTATCTCACCCTCTCTTTCTCCTAGCTTAGTTAATATTATTTCCCATCATACCCAGTAGTAGCATTAGTGTAGGAACACATCGTACACCTCACTCTAGACTAAATCATACGTGACAAAGCTAATACTAGTCCAAGTGGGAAGACAACGAACTGTGATCTACAAGTAACCATCTAGATACCACAGCTAGTCCATCTGCGGAGTTCAACCGGATCGTGTGTGAAACGAACGTATTTGTATGGTTGAGTGTAGGGGTACCTTGGCACTCATCATTGTAAGGGGTAGCATCACTTAGCATTTTTATCCAAGGGAGGAGTTTATTCATGGCACTTTTTTTTGTTTGAATTGTGAGAATTTGCCAACCTTTAGGCATGGGTAACATGTATTTAGTGCCCTTTTATTTTACTTTTATTTGTGTTAACTTTACCAAAGGACTACCTTTAGGCATGTGTAACATGTTTTTCTAATAACATGGTAAGGCAACACTTATTGCATTCTTACTTCCATTTTTTGTTAGATCTAGAAGGAAATAATTACAACCTTGGCAATATGATAGAACATACAAAAGTGGTCAAAGAGATTCCACAAATTTCCTTGATGTCACACCCTTCACATTCCCAATTGGTTCTTCACTTTTTTATCTAGGCACAATGATTATGAGTTTATTCTTCATTTGACGATGAAAAAGGAATATCATTATGACCATGGTAAGAACCTATTATTAATGGGATGAATGGATGGATGATGTGGCCTCACTATCCAAATAATCAATCCCTCATGACATTAACAACATAATAAACCCCACCTCAATGGGCTACATGATGTAATTTTATTCACAAGCAACATTAATGACAAAGGAAATGAAAACAAAATGTGGAAAAAGTTGAAAAGGATCGGAAAATTTGTATCAAAAATGAGAAAATGATCAGAAAATTGTAAAAAAAAAGACGAAAAGCACCTATTAATTCTGAATGTTAGGATGGGACATCTCCCCCACAACTAAGCATTTGACCATGACAAGAATTAATAAGTGGGTAAGAAAGCTCCATGTATTTGTGGAATAGTTGCAAACTTTCATTTTCAAACCATTGGGTGTCTTCTAGTTTAGCGGTGGCTATGTAGACAGGTTGTTGCTCACACACTTAGTTGTTAAATGTATGAGTTGTATGTGCTTTATGAATGTCTAACCCACAACTACACCCTTTATCATGATTAGTTATGCATGGATTCTTCTGTCTATCCATAGTGCTAGATTCATTACTTCTATTAGGTGTTGGAGGAATGATGAATGTTGGCCTTTGCATAGGATTGGAGGACATTGGTTATGAGAGGAAGGATGTTGCACTTGATTGGCATTGTGCTAGTTTGGATGAGTTAGTAGGTCCACAAGTGTTATGCTTATGAGTGGGAACCATCCTAAAGAGAGGGTATTTCCAAGATTGTGATGGAGATCTACTAGCATTATCATTTCTATGTATGTTTGTAGCACAAGTGCCATTCTTTCATTGATGTTGTGGTGTTGAATCTTCCTGTGTTGCTAGCTATGACATGTGATGGAGTGGAGTATGAGAATATTGAGGATATGATGGAGCGTAAGAGGTGTAAGGTGGTGATCCTTCAAGAGATGTCACGAGTCAATGATACTTGGGAGAGTGGTAGTAGCAATTTGAAGTAGAGGATGTAGAACTAGTTGGGGAAACAAGTTGTTAAACATAGTATTCTTATGGGTTTAGTTGGCAATCAGGGTAGCATTGGTTTGATGATGGCCTCCCCCACGATTGTGGGTTTTTCCACTATGGTTGATGATAGTGTTGAGGCTGGTAAGAAGTCCCACTAGGATAGTACAATTGGTTGTAGGGCTATTTATAATTACCTTGTGAAAAAGGTAATTTATTAGGCATTTACTTTGTACAAACTTGGAATTCAATGCAAAAGCCCAATACTCATGTAGATGTAACATGACTAGGCAATAGCCCTTTAGATGGTCATTTATGTAGATGTCACATCCATCATCTTCTTCGATGGTTAACTCTATAGCCTCTTCTTCTACAGCCATTTTCCCCTTTTGCCAATAAATGTTCCTAGTTGTTTCTTGGTTCTTTTTTCTCCTTTTTTTGTGATCACTTGATTCATTTTATGTTACTCTCTCCTCTATAGTTTCTATGAAAGTTGTAACTTTTTCATTTATCCATTCTAACATCTTGTCTAACCTTGCTTCAAGTTCATCAATAGACTTTTGTATTGACAAGTTTTGTTGCAAAATCACCTTATCGATAGCTACCTCTTTTTCCTTATCATTGATGTGGACCTTCTTCTTTTGAAGAGGTGGGTCCTAGTGAGATTCCTCAACATTCTCCCATTAACATAGCTCTTCTTCTTTTGCCACATGTTCGATTAGCTTTTTGATTCAATGTGTTCATAGCCCATATAATTGACCTTGAGCATACATCCCAAGGGTCTCTCTTGTTTGACTATGAAGCCCATATATAATGTGGAAAAGTTTCTCTTCTTGAGAGAAACCATGGCCTGGGCATCTATTCAGTAGAGAATAGTATTTATCTAGAGCCATATCCAAGGGTTTGTGTTATTCTTATTTCCATCCTTGGATTTGTTTCCTTAGGTGGGACACCCTCACATAGGTTTGGTATTTTTACCGATGGATTGAATTTAATTTTAATGATCTATACCACACTTTGGCTTTATCTATTAGTATCCTAGGAAAGAGCTTAAGCTGTTTCCACCCACTTTCAATGTTGTGTAAGACACAGGCATCATGGAAGGCTTGTAAATGATGTTGTGGATCAAAATAATAGCCTCCCACAAATTTATGAATATTATTCATATCAAGTCTTTTTATGCGAATTTCCCTAAAATGTTTATGGGGTATCTTAACTACCTCTAGAATCTACATCATGCTCATAGTGCCCAACAAGGGTTCATCGTCATCAAACATGTCATGGTGAAAATTCCTATTTCTATTTGTTTGATTGTGATTATTTTTTTTATGTTCATTTTGATGTCTTTGATGTAAGACCTGGTTTCGATTTCTATTTTTATTTCGACCCCATAGTGGAGTTTTGTCTCTATACCTATGTTCATCTTCGTCAGAACTAGACATTAAAGAGGAAGATGAAGATGAGGAATTAGGAGGATTTCCATGGCTTCTATGGTGTCCCCCATGGTCCCTTAATTAATCTTTTCTAGGTTTTGAGGAGGTCCTAGGCCTTGAGCCCTCCCCTAGTCTAAGACTTACTTCATCTCCTCTAGGATTGTCTGCCTTAGGTGAATGTAGTTCTTGAGTGTAATTAGGGTGGTTATGAACATATGAAACCCCTACATGAGGTTGGTCACTCCAATTTTCTTTAATATATATCTCATTAATCCTCTAATGAATGTTCTCTCCATGCAATGCATTATCGCTTCCTTGTGGAAGAGGCATTGTTGTTGATTTATGATGTGTGTGATTTAATATATATATATAGATATATATATATATTGAAAGAAAAATCGTTAATGGATTTACAGCGATTGTGTATACTATAACTAATCTAGATAACTAGCACCATCCTCGACAATGATGCCAATGATGAGTAGCAAGGTACCCCTATGCTAAGCCATACGAATCACAAGTGTTCATGCACAATCTAGTCAAATTCCATGGATGGGACTAGTTGTGCATCTAGATTGATATGCCTTGATCACAATTTACTATCTTCCCACTTGGGACTAGTGGTGGCTTTGTCACGTATGGTTTAGTATAGAGTGAGGCATATGATTCTTGATGTTGTTTGGCCCTAAGCTACTCCTAGTGATAATGAAAAAATTAATTGTTCAATCTAATTAACAATGAAAAGTAAAGTCTAAACTAACCTAGGTGTAATGAGTATTCATTCCTAACTTTCTATACACACCTTGGACTTGACATAACTACCACTGGGATTACCAAGAATACCATCACTAGGCATACCAAACAATACACTATTAGGTTATCAAGCAATTACACTTAAGGCCTTGCGATTAGTCGTACTCATTCTGCTTAACAACAAAAACAATTAAGAGCAATAAATGATAAACATTAATGAAGAAAATAGTAAGCATTTAAGTAATTAAAACAAAAATAAAGCTAAGTGGATGCTACAATGATGGAAGTAATTTCAATCTTTATTGCTAAACATGTAACGTGTCCAAGTACATCACACTTGAATAAGAATGTCATACAACCACTTAACATCACACTGCAAGCATGCACAGGAAACTTAACAAAACTTGAAATCTATCTTATTTCTACTACTAAAAGTCTATATGGATTGATATCCCAACCATGCACCCAAGTTTTGTATTTATAGGCTAGAACAAAAGGGGCAATATTGAATCCCTGACATAAGAGGTTGTGCCCCAATGTCAGAAACCAGACATCATGGCTTTGATATCGAATCCCTATAAAACATGACTCATTAGTAGTCAATGAGTACTTGTAGTGTGGATGTGAAGTAGTTATCTAGAATCTTATTTAAATGGCTTATAGCTGAATATATTCCATGATGGTAATAAGATCGAGATCATTTCTTATCCATTACAACATCCTAACTTAATGTAGATTTACTTTCTTGCAAGTTACTTTCTCTATCATTTTACTTGCTCATGCACTTAGTTAATATTTACATTTCCATGTGTAACAGTAACATGGCAAAATGAGTATGGCTAATTTCAAGTATAAACACATTATCATTTAGTAATCCCAATAGTGTCATTGCTTGGTATGCCTAACAATGAACACTTAGTAATCCTATAGACAAATAAGTGAGTTTAGGATGTGTATGATAAGTAAGGAATGGATGCTCATCATCCTTAGGCTTAATTAGAGTTTATTTTCTTATTTATTAATTAATTAGATAAATTATACATTTTTATGATGATTAGCTTGAGCTTCCTTTGACATAATATCATTACCATGTTCCTCACTTGGGACTAAACCTTATACTTAGATCACAACTAGTTTATGTCACACGACAATGATCTACAATCAACTATAAACTTTCTAGACACTATACTAGTTTTAATTTTGGATTACAACATGATCACTTATAATTTTTATGCATCATATGATTAAACGTAGGGTCTACTTAGTTTCTTATCAATTAATTAGTGACAAACAATGAACTAGATCTTTTTAAGTGCTGATATTGATTAATTTTGATCTATTTTCTTTAGATGTACATTGATTTGCTTATCATTTTAACTAATTTTTCAAATATAAATGAAATATTATAAGAATAATTTTTAATTAATTATTTCATATATTATCATTGGATTTAAGAAGGAAACATATTTTGAAGTGATATTAAGGTTTTTTTTTCAGGTTGAAAGATATGGGTTCAAGCTTGAATGCATCTACTCAAAATGAGATTAGGCTTTTCCTCATTCATTCATCCTTCCAAGACCCCACTTTGTGAAATGAACATTAAGGCTTTAAGTTATTATCTTTTCTCTATCATTCTTTTTAGGATTTTAAAAATATTAATATTGAGTCATCATCATGTTAGCATTATCCTAACAAAATGTGATTAGTTAAATTTTCTCTTAATCATTTGTCTATATGAATAGCTAAGTTCTTGTTTATTTTTAATTTTTCCAATCATGTTTAATTTTTTTTCTATGTTTTTTTGGTCTTCCTTTTGATGGCTTTCTTGGAGTAGTGATGTAGTGAACTTTTTTGTCATTATCCAATCTTTTCACATGCCTAAACTATCTAAGTTACTATCTAATAGTTAAGAATCTTGATTTGAAAGCTCAAAGTCATGGGCTTGATTTTGGTGGGTAATGTTAAGTCATAAAGTTCTAATTGAACTATATATCTGGGGGTGTACCTATATTACAATTATTTCAAGTTTCCAACATCACCTTCCCCCTCCTGAAAAAAACAAAAACAAACTATCTAAGATACCATTTCTACAGTTTATTTGAAATAAAAGCTATTCCAAACCTTTCTCTAATATCTATATTATTGTTGATGAGCCACGATATTATGGCCACGATATCGGGTCCGCGATATCAGATCCTACCAAGCGATATCAGACATCCGATATCGAGACCTATCTCGTTGCGTATAAATAAGAGGCAAACGCACTTAGTTTGGCAATTGGTTCTTAGTCCCTTACCCAAACTCTTATGGTTTTTCCCTCTTAGAGTTTGAATTATTTCAAAGTGCCCACCGTAGGAGTCATAAAGTGAACAGATCTTTATTTAAGCATTGTGTACCTGAGCATACCTTGTATCCGAAAATAAAGGCGAACTTTGTGATAAACCTTGTAGCATTCAGAATATCTCTCACCCTTAATGCTATTTATAATTCTTTAATGCTTTCATTAGTTAATTAATGTTTCTTTTATTGATTTGTTAATTTTCACAAGTAAGCACACTTAGTACGACCACTTCGAACATGCGTGGAACACTCGGTAACCTAGTAACAATTAGCATTTGGTAATCCCAATAGTGTTGCACTTATTTAGGATGTGTACGGAAAGTGGAAACGGATGCTAGTGTTAGGACTAGTTAGGACCTAGCTGATTAGTTAATTCAAATTAGTTATTCAATTAATTCACTTCTTCCCTCTTTAGCACCAAGACATAAAACATAAAAAGCATAAAATCATATACCTCAATTTTACTTAACCATACAATTGTGCCATATGAGTAAGCTTGGGAAGACAACGATCGCCTAAGCCATCCTTGTTCTATGAAGGTGCATAAGCACTTAGTCCTTGGAGTTCGAATAGATCATGCATAATTCTTGTATTCATATGGTTGAGCATAGGGGTACCTTGCTGCTCATCATTGGTGCCGTTGTTGGGGACTTTGTTGTTTGTGCGCTGAGTAGAACTTAGGAATCTTCCCATCATTGGAACAAACCCTAGGGCTAGTTGTTTTAAAATCATAAAAAGAGAAGATTATTGCACACTAAATAATTAATCATGTCTCCTTCTTCGTATGAGAGTGTTTTACTACCTAGGTCTAACATAATGAACAATCAGAGGCAGAGTACACATGATGACCTGCCAGTGCCCCAACAATTTCGTGTGGTATATGTTCATCCTGATGAGTATATACCAAACTTTATCTTTATCCTCCACCAGGATGAAAAATTGCGTTGGTGTGATTTAGAAGGTAATATAGTGTTACCGCTTGATCATTCAATCCCAAGCATACTTCTTCATGCTCTCACACGAATTAGTATGCAACACTTACAGGTAGAGTACGTTGTGCATGAACACAACTCAAGAGAGTATTGACTCACAGAAGTACAACATCAAAGGGACTTACAACAAGAGAGACATCATAAATCTATGAAGGGGAAGTGGTCTTAGGATGTACCGTATGTCCTAAGTGAAAATGAGGGTTGTGAACCTGCCTCAGGAGGTCTTCCACAAAATGATGTTCCTCCTGTTGACTTTGGTCAAGGGGTTGTGTATCAGAATCTTCACTCAACTATCCATAATCCAAATTTTGTTACCGATGGACACAAAGGGTTCGAAAAAGAAACACAAACACAAGACAAAGATGGACATTCTAATCATAACCATGATTGAGACCACAACTTCCAAAGAGAAGGTAACAGGCACCATCATGGTGACGGTTCTCCTTCCTCTTCAACTTCATCATCTCTTTCCCCCTTTCCTTCAGGATCGAAATGCAGTGGTAGAGGGAAAGACCCTAAGGATAATGGTAGATGAAATAGGAATAATAGAAAAAATAGTCAAGAAAGGGGATGAGGGCATTTTAGAGAAACACATCGCGAAAGGAGGGAGAGTAGGAAACAACATAGGTATCATAGACACCATAGAAAACACGATCACAATGAACCCCTACTCGCTACCCAAAGTATCCTAGATATAACTAAGGTTGTTAGAATCCCAAAAAGGCACCAAAAAGACAGTAGGATCAAAAGATTGGACATGAAAAATATCCCAAAATTTGGAGGGGGATACAACACTGATCCTCAAAATCATTTGCAAGAATTTCATGATACATGTGCCTTGCAAGACATAGAAAATGAGTGGCAAAAACTCAAGTTGTTTCCACAGACATTGATCAAGGAAGCAGAAATCTAATACTAGTTCTTAGAACCGAAATCCATTCATCGATGGATTACCATGTTAGAACTATTCAATGATAAGTATCAAATGTACTCCCAAGTGTCCAACCTATGAAATCAAATCCAAGGATGGAAATAAGGAGGACATGAACCATTGGATGCTGCCATGGGCTGATAGTATGCATTATTGCATCATTGCCCTGGCCATAGTTACTCGTAAAGGGAACAACTACGCCATCTCGTAGATGGACTTAGGCATGAAACATGAAGAACTCTTAGGACTTATGCCCAAGGAAGACTATCCAAGGTTAGAGCTCATCAAGTACAAAGATTGTTGGAGCAAGTTTCCAAGGAGGAAGGAGAGTTAAGGAAAAGAGAGAGTGCAGAGGAATACAACAGAGATCCTTCCCTCTAAAAGAAGGAAGTTAGATTTTGTGAGGATGAAGAAGAGTCACCACTTGAAGAGATGGTGAATAGGAAGACTTTGTCCATTCAAAAGTTTGCATTACATGTATCGGCAAAGGTAGATCAAATGTGGAACTCCCTAGATAATAAATTTCAAACCATTCTCAAAATAGTAGAGTCTAGGGAACCAGGTAGTGACTAAGAAAGGAGAAAAAAGAAAGAAACTGAATATGCACGTAACAAAGGTAAGGGCAAAGCTACCATCAGTGAAGAGGTTGTGGATTCAAATACAGAAAATGATGGTGAATGTGAGATATGTCAATATGACCATCCTAAGGGATGTTGCCCAGTAATCTCACATCTGCAGGAGTCTACGGTGTATGCACTAAACCCACGATTAAACATATGGCAAACACCTCAAAGGTTACCTTATCCTCAAGGTAGCCCAAGACAATTCCACCAACCCTTGATGTATTATCCAAGTCAAACTCCACCACAACCAAATGAACAATATCAATAATGGCAACACACACAATCATGGGGAATGCCACCACCACATCAACAATACCCTTATCATCAACCTGACCCATATGGATACTACGTGCAGCAGCCAATCTCTCCACATGACTCTACTAGTCACGTTACTCCTCAATCTTACTACCAAACCCATAAGTACTATAGAACTTCTTATCCTAGAGGAGAGGTTCCACAAATGTACTATCCTTCTCATCCAACTGCACCTCTTCCACCCTTAGCTCCATTACCACTTGCTCCAGCTATGCAAGGTGAGCTCCCTACCCAGTCGCAGCAACGTAATGCTACAAGGGCTGTCAACCCTCAACCTACTATTGGTTTAGACAACCGCATAGAGAAGAGACCTTACTTTAGAACCAACAATCCAACTAAGTCCTTGCAACCACAAGTAGCAAATTCTCCAAATGCTTCACCACCATTCGAATCCTTGAAGCTTCCTTTGAACCAAAGATCGCACTTAACACACATAGTCATATTGACTCATGCAATTACCAATTAGATTAAAGTTGGTCATCTTCCTAGGAAATTCTTTAATCTTGGAAGTCCTCTTATATTTTTGCAAATCACTGGGAATGAACCTTGCAAAGCTCTTTTGGATTCAGGTTTTGGTATTAACTTAATCTCTCGAAAAATGTACAAATCCTAGAACCTAACTCCACTAAAAAAGAGTAACATACATTTAGAGTTGGCTGACCAGTCCATCACTATCTCATTAGGACTAGTGGACGACATTGTCACCATTGTTTGTGGGTGGCCGTATCCAGCCGATTTCCTAGTGATTCAAGTCAACAATTGTAAGGGGGACTTCCCAATCATAATGGGAAGAGCATGGCTGAGCACAATTGACGCACATCTAGGAATACATGATCTTTCCATATAAATATCAAAAGAAAATACATTTGGAAAGATCGAGAAGAAGAAAGTTCCATGCATCGCATTTAGTGACATAGGGTGTAATTGCGTGCAAAAGTCCTGGTTTGTACAACATTTAACATTGCCTACATGCAACTAGTGTGCACCAATAACTAACATACAAAGATGCCTGTATGCAGCCATAAGACAAGAAGGCACCCAGTGGCTGACAGCTAACTAAGAGAATGATTCAACTATATGTATGAAACCAACTAAGAGCTTGACTTGCACCTACATTGATAGCATAGATACATTAGAACAAGTCCATCGCCAACTTCCAAGTCCTGACATCAAAAATATCAACCTAGGGAAGGTGGAAATCCCTAACAAGTTCAAGCAAAAGCCCCTTGAGTTAAAACCATTGCCCACCGGTATGGAATATACATTTCTTAAAAATGGAAAATTGATAATCATTAATGCTAAGCATGCTCCTCAACAAAAAGAAAGACTATTGAAAATGGTAAACAAATGGTTGAAAGCCTTTACTTGGTCATATCCTGAATTAGCTGGAATAGATCCTAAGATATGCCAACATAGAATTTACACTAACCCCTCCATGAAACCTCAATGACAACCACAGAGGCAACTGAACCCAAAGCTTAAGCAAGTGGTTAAATAAGAAATTGAAAAACTTCTAAAACCTAGGTTCATCTATCCCATTGTTGATAGCAAATGGGTTAGTCTATTAATCATTGTGCCCAAAAAGGGAGGTAAATTGAGCGTGTGTATAGACTTTAGGCTACTAAACATGGCAACATTTAAAGACCATTTCCCATTGCCATTCGTCGACCAAGTCTTAGATACCATTGCATGACATTGCTACTACAATTTTCTAGATGGCTACAGTGGATATAATCAAATTCAAATAGCACCAGAAGACCAAGCCAAGACTACATTCATAAGTCCTTGGGGGACATCTGCATATAAGAATATGCCATTTGGCTTGTGAATTGTAGCAACAACATTTCAACGTTTGGTTCTAAGTATCTTTCAACAGCAATTAGGAAATGGTGTGGAGGTCTTTATGGACGATTTCTCCACCTATGAAACAGACCTTGAATAAGCATTGGACCGATTAGAGAAAGTATTAAAACAATGTGTAGAAACCAACTTAAGGCTCAACTAGCAAAAAAATCAATTTAATGGTCCAAGAAGGTGTTGTATTAGGGCACAAGATTTCACAAACAGGGATAGAAGTAGATCCTGAAAAGATTAAGGTCATCCAAGGAATCACTCAGCAACTTGAAACTGTAAAAGACATCTGATCATTCCTTGGACATATTGGCTATTATAGATGCTTCATTGAGAACTTTTCAAGGATTTTGAAACCTTTGGTAGAATTAACGAAGAAGGACGCACCTTTTGAATGGACCAAGAAATGTGAGCTAGCCTTCCAAACCTTAAAATAGAAGCGTGTAGAAACACCTATTCTACAAGCTTCTAACTAGTCCAAACTGTTCCACATAATGACTGACACATCCAACTTTCCCTTAGGAGCTGTACTTACACAGTTAGATGACCAAAAACGTCCCTATTACATCCATTGTGCAAGTTAAAGTATCACTGGTGCATAACTCAATTACACCATAATGAAAAAAGAGTTAATGGTTGTGGTGTTTGCACTAGAAAAATTTAGGCACTATGTATTGGGCTATAAGATATTTGTACATACAGATCATAGTGCAATTCGATTCCTAATGAATAAACCAATGGTGAGCCCTCACATCATACGATGGCTCATGATCTTACAAGAGTTAAATCTTACGATGATTGATCGTAAAGGCACGAAGAATGTTGTTGCTGATCATTTATCTCAGTTGCGATGGGACAACAAAGAGGATGAATATCCAATTTCTGACCATTTCCCTGATGAACTCCTCTTTGCAAATATGATAAAAAATCACTTACCCACTAATACAAATTGGTATAGTAGTACTCACTTATCTGCTTACATAAGAAACACCACAAGGGTTAGATGTTAAAATGAAATAACAGTTTCTTCACTAAGCCAAATATTTCATGGAAATCAACTAACACGTTTATAAGGTGCATCTTGATGGCTTGGTTCGATGGTGTGTTCACAATGTAGATCAATTGTGAGTTCTCCAAGATGCTCATGAGGGCCCTTGTGGGAGTCATTATGCTAGGAGATGAACAACCATTAAAATTTTACTTGCAGGATATTATTGGCCTACATTGTTCCAAGATGCTCATCATTTCATCCAATCTCATGAGTGTTGCCAATGTGATGGGGGAATGACTGCTAGAATGGAGGGTTCACAACAATGGATTTAACCTTTAGAACCCTTCAACATATGGGGTATTGATTTTATGGGGCCTATTACACCAATGCCCAATGGAAAGGCCTACATTGTTGTTGTTGTTGACTATTTTACAAAATGGGCAGACGCAGCCGCTATTATGGACTATACATCATCTACTGCTGCATGATTTGTTCAACAACAAATCATAAATAGGTTTGGCATGCCTCATGCACTTATTTTTGACAATGGTACACACTTTATAGGTTCAACTTTTTGAAAGTTAATGCAAAGCTTAGGAGTTGAACATAAATTGACTACACCATATCATCCTCAAGTGAATGGTCAAGCCAAAGTCACCAATAGGGAGATCACAAAAATATTGACACAAACCATTAACAAGTATAGGCGAGACTAGAGCACAAAATTGAACGATGCTCTTTGGGAATACCTCTCCACATGGAAACTCCCTATCGACTACTCTCCCTATGAGTTAGTGTACGGTAAACTTTCAATGCTTCATATTTAAGCTGAGCTTTGTACACTATCCACGATATGTGACCTTAACCTTGACCTCAATCTAGCACAAAAATAATGACTAATGAACCTTAACTTGCTAGATGAGAATCGACTAGCCACCCTATCATCTAATGAACTACACAAGGCCTTTAACAAACAACGTCATGACCTAAGAATTAGGANTGGTACATGTGTGGGATTCCAATAAAGAACCTTATCTCTC
>MNCI01029993.1:13797-36523 GCA_015680685.1 Gnetum montanum | reverse complement strand
CCTCCATCAAGAAGAACAGTTGCGGTGGAGAGATTTGCAAGGTAACATCATGTTACCCCCAGATCGATCAGTCCCTAACATGCTCTTTCGTGCCTTGGCACAGATTGGCATGCAAGAATTGTTCATTGAATACGTTGCTGAAGACTTTGACATGAGGGATTATTATCCCATAGATGCCCAATGTATGAGGGACTTAAGGCAGGAGAGTCAACATACTTTTCTGAAGGGCAAAGCCTCGCACGTCCTTAGCAAAATAGGAGACAAGGAACCCCTTATCATGGGTTCTTTAGCAAACGATGTTCCCCCTCTTAACGATGGGAAGGAGGTAGGACATCAGAACCTACGATCAACGATACATATCCCTGGTTCTGATGCCCGTGAACACCAGCTGTTCACAGAGGAAACAACCACTTATGCTAAGGACGGGCACTTAGATCGTCACCATGATCGAGGCCATAGCAGCCGAAGAGAAGGCAAGAAACATCGTCATGGTGATGGTTCTCCTTCTTCTTCCCCTTCTTCACATCACTCACCCTCTCCTTCCACATCTGGGTGTAGCCACCATGAACATAAAGGTGAGGATAAAGGTAAGAAGGACGAGAAACCTCGATGGGAGAGTCGAGGGACAAGGGCATGAACGTAAGGAGAGTAGGGAACAACGTAGACATCACAGGCATCATGAAAGAGATGATCATGACGAGCCCCTACTCTCAACCTGAAGTATGCTTGACATAACGGAGGTAGTTAGGATTCCATCAAGGCATTTAAAGGACAGTCGGATCAAATGCTTAGACATGAATAATATCCCACACTTTGAAGGGGGATACAATGCTGATCTGCAACATCATTTACACGCATTCCACGATGCCTGTGCCTTGCAAAAAATTGAGAACGAGTGGTAGAAACTTAAGTTTTTTCCCAGGACACTCACCAAGGAAGCAGAGAGCTGGTACCGGTCCTTAGAGTCGAAAACCATTAGGAGGTGGAGTACGATGTTGGAACTGTTGAACGATAAGTATCAAACATACTCCAGAGTGTCCAATTTGCGTAGCAGATCCAAAGATGGAAGCAAGGAAATCACGAACCCTTGGATGCTACCATGGCCCACTACTATACATTGTTACATCGTTGCCTGGGCCATGGATACACACAGTGGGATCAACTCCGTCACATCGTAGATGGGCTCAGATATGAAACTAGAAGAACCCTTGGGAATTATGCCCAAGGGAGACTATCACAACTGGGAGCCCATGAAGTTCATAGCTTGTTGGAGCAAGTAGCAAACGAAGAAGGTGAGCTACGAAAAAGGGAAAGTGTGGAAGAGTACAACCATGATCCCTCTCTTTGAAAGAGGGGAGTGAAATTTTGTGATGAAGAAGATGAGTCACCAATTGAAGAGTTGGTGAACAGGAAAACCTTGCCGATCCAAAAACTCACAACAGAATTATTGGCTAAGGTAGATGACATATGGAGTTCCTTAGACTCTAGACTTAAAACTATCTTAAAAATCGTAGAAGAGTCTAAGGTTGAACAAAGTAGTGACAAAGGTAAGACAAAGCGGAGAGATGTAGGCCTTGCACATAACAAGGGTAAGGGAAAATTCACTAACTTCGATGTGGTTGTGGATTCAAATTCAGACGATGACGGTGGATGTGAGATCTGCCATTATGACCATCCTAAGGGATGCTATCCAATCATCTGACATCTACAAGAGTCTTGGATTTATGCGCTTAATCAAAGACTTAATCAACGGCAAACACCCTGAAGGTTACCTTATCCCAAAGGTAACCCAAGACAGTTCCACGAACCGCTAATGTATTATCCAAGTGGAACTCCACCATAGCCCATCAAATAGCATCAGCAATGGCAATACCCACAGTCATGGGGGATGCCATCACCAAGACATCAATACCCTTACCGGTAGCCTGATCCTTATGGTTATTATGTGCAACAACTGATTTCTCCAAGTGACTCTATGGGTCACACAACCCCCAACCGTCACTACCAAGTTTGGGAGTACTTCAGAAGGACTCCTTCTCCTTCGGGAAACACTTCATACCCACACCATCCTCCCAATCCATCCGCACCTCTTCCACCAGTAGTAGTTCCCGTAACACCTCCTACTCCAACAATGCAAGGGGAACTTCCTCCTCAACTGCAACAACATCACGCTACGAGAGCTGGAAATATTCAACCTACTACTGGTTCTAACAAATGTAAAAAGAGAAGACCCTTCTTTAGAACCAAAAGCCTAGACAAACTCTCGCAAAAACAAGCAGTTGAGTCCACAACCACTCCTCCACCATCTAATGCTTCGAAGCTCCCTTCAGTTCAACAGAGCTTAATGCATACAGTTATGTTAACGCATACTGTAACTGACTGGATCAAGGTAGGCCACCTTCCCAGGAAACTAACTGATCTTGGAAGTTCCTTAATCTACCTTCAAGTTGCCAGAAATGAACCACATAGGACTCTTCTTGACTTAGGTTCTGGAGTCAACTTAATTTCATGAGAGATGTATCACGCCTGGAACCTACCACCACTCAAGAAGAGCAACATTCAACTAGAGTTGGCGGACCAGTCCATCACCATTCCCTTGGGATTGGTGGAGGACGTCATTACCACTGTGTGTGGTTGGTCTTACCCTGCTGATTTTCTGGTGATTGAAGTGAACAACAATGAAGGGGACTTCCCAATTATAATGGTAAGGGCATGGCTAAGCATAGTAGATGCATGCCTTAGGATCCGCGATCTTTCCCTAGAAATTTCTAAGATAAACATTTATGGAAAGATCGAGAAGAGGAAAGTTCCATGCATCACATACAGTGATTCATCGGGTGATGACATGGAGGAAATGCCTCCATGCAATAGGTGTGCCCTTGAAACTTTGAAACAAAGATGCCTGTATGTAGCAACCACACAAGTAGTAGACACCCCATGGTTGACAGCTACTAGAAGGAGCAGACAAATATGCATGGAACGAACTGAGGAGACAAGCCATGTCAACAACTGTAATGACAAAAAATGTCAGTAGCTGGAAAATACCAACAAAATCTGTGTACACAGTCTTAACCACGGATCCGTGCGAGGGCTGTGCTGGAGAAAACGAATCTGCAGTGCCCTGAACAGTCTTGTCGATTAGACAGGGACTTACTCAATCAGTAAATTGACGAATATTATAGATATTTAACGAAACGATTTGATTTGATGAATCGTAAATGGAGTAGAAAACAATGTAGATAAATTGGAATAACGACAATGTCAACACGACAAGAGGGATCGGATTTAAGAAAATGCGCATTTCCAAGATCTGCGTTTTGACCCGAAAACTGAGTATATTGTATACAAAGTTCTAAATGGAACACTTCGCTTATCTTGTGTGAAGTATATACAAAATAACAAGAAAACTGTTCAACAAGGAGTACAGAATGGAGTTCGATCTACCTCGTAAGCCAGAGATGGGATGTAAGGAAGGTCAAGCTCTGACGTCTATCGATCAAATGTTTCCAACCAATAAACCTTACAAACCGCACCAGATGATCTCTCGATCTCTGATCTGCTCCTTTTACCTTCGGTAGTCTCTGCTCAAACTGCCAATAATCACCAATGGAGAGAATTGTATCTTCGCCAAAGGGCTGATCGCTCTTGTTGCCAATGCTCAAGCAAATGTCTCTATCTCTGCTCAAAGGTGACAACTGCCAAAAGTCGAAGATGCCAGCCCTTGTTTCTTCGTCAACCGGAGTATTTATAAGTTCGACAACATGTGGAGAAGGCGCGGCCCTGATGACATGTGTCTCGAACCTTCAAAATACCGTTGACTTGGTAAACTTTATTTTGAAACTAGCCATGTCGCGTCACATTTCTGGGAGAAGGGGCAACGTACGGTGTCAACACTTTTGCTAAAGTTGCTTCATGATTACGCACAATACGCTCATCAGCATATTGTGTGTGTGGATGGCAGATGTGTAACTTCTTTAGCCAGCTTTATGCTGTATTACACTTGTTTACGCTGCGCGTGGCAGAGCGTAATAGAGCATGGGAGTAGTTGGTGCCAGCTGTTTTACGCTTATTTACACCGCAAAGTGTAATAGAGCGTAAAAATGGTCAACTTTACAACAAATTACGCTTATCCACGCTGCATAATGTAATGAGCATAAAGCGACCAATCTGCAAAAAAAGAATAAATCAATCTGTTACGCTTCCTTTGACTTTGACTTTGCTTTTCTTGAAGCTCGTTACGCTGCTCTGCGTAAATTCAGCCCTGAACAAAAGACAAGTCTTAAACTTTAAACTTTGTCAACATTGCTAAAGTAAGTTACTTTCTAATATCGGGCTACGCTAAACAGAGTTATGCTGAGTGACACTACGCTATGTTGCGTAATGTAGCGTAAAGAGAGAAAACAAAGTAAGGTTAAAATCTGCGAGAAACTCGGAGACTTGATGCTGCATGCCTCTTTGCTTTGTTCTGTCTTCTGGATTGCTGTCGCAAACTTCCACCCGAATCGCGAATCTTTGCCTAATTTCTATGGTGTTTCAATGGCCCCTCTTTGTTGACGGTTAGAGGGCTTGCCCGAAAGACGTCGACAAAGAATACAAAACACCGGATAGGTAAAGTACCAACAACGTTCATCAATGGTTACTCAAGTGTCGTCCTGTTAATGGAGAAGTGCTGAAATGAGGGAAACAGAGGATAGAAGGGTATGGAAAGGAATTTTTTGACAGAGGTAACAGGAAAAAGGTTCGGGGAAGACTCAAGTGAGGTTCGGGGAAGACGCAAATGTGTGAATATAGTTTTTTCGCGCATAAGCACTTAGGCTTTCTCTTGCGGTTGCGTTTGCATGGAGTTATGCCGTCATTTTGTAGATGAAGGGGCTTGCATAGATGAATTGTGTTGCATTTGCATGGCCTAGACGGGTTGTATCTCATCCATTTTGCCGAACCTCTATGTTTTTTTTTTGGTGTCCATTGGGCGAGTTGCGTTACGCCGGCTTATGGACTTGAATATAATGCAAATGTAGAAAGCGTATGCTACGTATGTACGTTTTGCGTAAGGGAAGCAGATGGTGGAGATACAGGGAAGTAAGAGCTAGAGGTAGGATTATGAGGAAAATAGGGATGCACTCCTGGGTGGACAGGCTAACCTGGGTGACCATCTCAAAACGTTGTCTGTATTTCACCGATCAGATGAATGCACCTTTGAATGACATTCTCGTAGCAAGTAACCTGCAACCAGAGGAGAAAACAGAGGACACCATCGCTTGGTCGAGTCACCAGATAGGTTGTTGAAACAAGTACCATTTGAGGCGAGACAGAGTAAGTGGGCCGTGAAGGAGGAACTGTACCACGAGGCTAGAGTCTTTAACATTGACGCTCGGCCCAACATATCGCCGCCAAATAACATCAGACTCAGCACACCTGACTGGTTATGCAAAGAACCAGCTAGGTGAATTTGTGAAGCCAGAGTTTGATAGTGATGATGAGTGGAGATCCCCAAGGTCGTTGTTGATGAGAACTCCTTTGGGGCTCCGGTCGACGAAACTAAACTCTCAGAGGTGCCACTGCTGTAGTGGGTGCAGTGACAGCATCTCTGAGGGGTCAATAGTATGTCTTTCAGCACATCCGAGGAATCAGCAGAATGCCTGTGAGGTAGTGATGCTGGGGCTGTCTCAACACCCCACTCCGTTTGTTTTGCTGTCGCACGGAGACAATTACGCTCGCTTGATTTGCATGATGGCAGCCTACAAGTCCTAGTTTTAAGTCCTGGTAGACTGTCGTTGCTGGTTTTAAGTCTTAGCAGACCATGGTCCCAATTTAAAGGCTAGGCGGACTGAGAAATGCTAGTTTTACATCGTAGCAGACGGTGGTAGAGCTGATTTATGGTCTCAGCAGACTGTGCTATGGATGTCAGTTTCATGTCATGACCCAAGGACAGATCTGTGCTAGTTTTACGTCTCAGTAGACGGATACTTACCTGTGCCAGTTTCATGTCATGGCGGATAGCCAGCGCCAATTTAGCATTATGGTGGACGCGTGCAGAAAATGCCAGTTTTTCATCTTGGCGGACCTGTACAACATTGCCAGTTTTACGTTGTAGCGGACAGTTGCAACTTACTAGTTTTACGTCGTGGCGGACAATTGTTGCCAATTTAGCATCGTGGCGGACGTGTGAAGGGAATGCCAATTTTACATCGTAGTGGACGTTTGTTACCAGTTTAGTGTCATAGTAGACGATCATTGCCATACCTGATGTTGACACTGGAAACGCACTTAGATGTAGTACCGCTTCAGATATATATGATTTACAGGATTCGGTAACTCGTTGCCATTGATATCTGCTAGCTTGAATGCACTGTTGTCGTACACATCAGCTACGAAGAAAGGGCCTTCCCAGTTTGCAGAGAACTTGCCTACTGGTTCACGAACGGCCTTGAGAACTAAATCTCCCTTCTTGATCGGACGTTGTTGAAGATTATGACGATGCTTCTGTCTCTGCTTATCTTGATACTTTTCGATGGTATTAAGTATCTGTATTCGCTTCTCCTCGACTGAATCCAAATCCATGATCCGAGACTCGGTGTGTTGAGCCTCATTTATAATCGTGGAGAGGACCATCCGCAGAGAAGGAACCTGTAATTCGAGGGGCAGCATCACCTCAGATCCATAGACTAGGCTATAGGGCGTACTGTCTGTAACTATTCTGCATGTGGTACGATACGCCCATAGCACATAGAGGATCTTTTCATGCCACCGTCTCTTGTTGCTGTCGAGCATTTTCTTGAGCAGGTTGATAAGGACTTTATTTGTTGCCTCAGCTTGACCATTTGCTTGCGGGTAATAGGGCGAGGAAAAAGATTATTTGATGCCAAGACTGTCACAGAAAGATTTGGTTTCCGTACTGCTAAATTGTGGACCATTATCGGTCACGATAGTCATTGGGAGACCAAATCTGGTTATAATATTATCTAGAATGAAATGACAGATCTATTGAGACGTGATCTTCCGCAAGGGAATGGCTTCCACCCACTTTGTGAAATACTCAGTAGTGGTGATTATGAAGCTATGACCTGCAGAAGATTTCGGTGTGATAGGCCCTATAATGTCTAGTTCCCATCATTGAAAAGGCCATGTGATCTGAGTCGTATGCAATTCTGTAGGCGACACATGTATAAGGTTTGCATAATGTTGACATGTGTCGCACGTTTTAACCTTTGCAAGACAATATTTTTCCATGTATGGCCAATAACGCCCTAAGCGACGGATTTTAGAAGCCATGGCTCGTGGTGCTACATGTCCTCCGCATAATCCCTTGTGAACCTCACCAACTATACGTTGTGCTTGGTCCTTGTCTATGCAAGTAAGAAACACTCCATCAAAAGAGTGTCTACAGAGGGTGTTATCTCCTATGATGACGTACTGCCTAGCTCGCTTGCGAATAGCGTCTTTCTATTCGCGCATTAACTCGTGTGGTGGTTCACCATGCAAGAGGTAAGTCTTAATGCTGTCGTACCACTCTGGCATTCTATCCTCGAGCAGAGAAGATATTTGTGCCACCTGAATGATGGGATCTGTGCAATCTGTTATTAATGTGGGATAGGTGTCGAATAGGTGCGACGACACATTTAAGGCTAATGTAGCCAGTGCATCTGCCAGTGTGTTATCATTTCGTGGCACGTGTTGGGCATCGATGGTTGTGAATCGCTTCAGAAGATCTTTAGCCGTATCGCAGTAGGGCTGCAAATGTGCAGCCTTGCAAGCGTAGACTCCTGTGATTTGATTTATAACAAGCATCGAATCACCCTTAATTGCCAGGTGTCGAACATCAAGTTCTCTGGCGGTTAATAATCCCCTAAGGAGCCCCTCATACTCTGCCACGTTGTTCATGCAGGGAAAAGTCAAGCGGTAAGCGTGAAGACGCACATCCTCAAGTGATAGTGTAATAACTGTGGCGGCACTGCCGCCTCTAACAGTTGAAGCTCCGTCAAAATATAACATTGTTTCGGGGCCTGTCAAAACAGGGCTTAAACTATGTACATGTTCATCTGGAAATTCAGGCTCTATGGTTGCCTGACTGTCAATAGGTGATGTTATTAATTGGTCAACTATCACTTGGCCTTTCGTAGAAGATTGACCAATGTAATGCAGATCAAATTCTACCGTGATAGCTTTCCAATGGGTTATTTTACTACTTTCGTATAGATTATGCGTAATGGCCCTAAGTATGTTATTTTTACAGATAATGTTGACCTGGCTGCGGAAGAGATAGTGCCTACATTTCTTTAGCGTAAATACTAACGCTAGGCAATTATGCTCTACTTCGTTATACCTTGTTTCGTATACACATAAGGCATGACTCAAGTAGTAGATGGGTACTTCTGACCCATCGCTTCTCTTTTGACAGAGTAATGTGGCTAAGGCTACGTCCGAGGTCGCAAGGTAAATGTAGAACAACTAATCCCTTTGTGGCAGGAATAATGTTGGCAAGCGTTGAAGTTCCTATTTTAGGTTGTCAAACGCACGCTGGCAATCGTCTGTCCACTCGAAATTAACACCTTTCTTAAGGAGATGCTGCATAGGGTGTAGTTTATTTGTTAATCTCGAGATGAACCTCCTGATAAACTGTAATCATCCTTGTAACCCGCGTAATTGCTTGAGATCTGTAGGAGGCGTTAACTCGACAATGGCCTTGACCTTATCAGGGTCTACTCGTATGCCGGTTTCTGAAACCACAAACCCCAGCATGCATCTGATTTTGACTCCGAATACCCACTTCTTTGGGTTGAGCTGGAGGTCGTATTTGGAGCATCCTTTAAGTACTAACTTCAGGTCCTTTGAATGATCTTCTGATTTCATAGACTTAACAACTATATCATCAACATAATCATTTAGTCTTCCTAGGAGGTAATCACTAAAGATGTATGTCATAGCCCTTTGATATGTCACTCCGGCGTTTTTCAAGCCAAAAGGCATCATGGTATAGCAAAAGGTACCCCAGGGCGTCATGAACGTTGTGGTCAATTGATGTTCTGGGTTGATGCAAATCTGATTATAGCTCGAAAAGCCATCCATGAAGGATAGAAGCGCATGCCCAACAGTTGTATCGACTAGTTGGTCGATACTCGGTAGTGGAAAGTTGTCTTTGATTGTGACTTTGTTTAAATCTTGGAAGTCTATACAGATGTGTATGCTTTCGGTCTTCTTTGGGACAACTATAATGTTAGATACCCAATCCGAGTAATCAACTATGCGGATGAAGCCAGCCTGGTACAGTTTGGTGATCTCATCACGCACTGCTAGCGCAATCTCTGGTTTGATTTTTCGTGCTTTTTGCTTAATCGCTTTGATATGCAGGTCTAAGATTATGTTATGTTGAATTAACCTTGGATCTAGTCCCGGCATGTCTTCGTATGACCATGCAAATACTGTGACGTTGTCCTGGAGGACCTGTTTTATAGTGTCATACGTTTTCTGGTATAGTAGAGAACTAACCTTAAGAGTTTTGGCCTCACCTTTATGCATAACAATAGAAACCTCACTGAGGGGGTCTTTGGTTATGTCTCCAGCCTCTAGGTCTAGCATGCGTGTCGATTGTTCTGGCCATTCTGGAGACGTTTCCAACATGGCTATGGTTACGTCATCGAGGAAAGGGTTAGTTTCTACTAGTGTAAAATCGAATTGTCTAACTACTCTCCCGTATGGACCTATTAAAACTAGGAGCGCAGATAAAGTTTCGTCCATTTGTCAATTGTCCTACAAAAATTATCACATATAAATGTAATTAGAAAGGTGCTAAGTTGGATGCTATAAGTATTTAACGAATAACGCTGGGTTTAATCTAAAAGAAAAAGGATGTGATGTAATGTCTCTGAGCGTGAGAAGCTAACTGAATTTTGAACATCGTGAACAGCCTGTAATGAATGCGACCTGATTATGAGGAGATAAGATGCAGTAGTTTAGGGTCGTTTTGGACCGTAACGCATGCGATATCTGTCACAATTAATGGCTTGATTTTCGGTTTCCAGCTCATACTGACACTAGCATTTGGGCAAGTCTCGCTAAAATCAGGCGTCAAGTCAGTTAATTTCACATATAAATAGGCAGTTCTTATTAAAAACAGGCTGTTGGCTATCGCGAATTTGAATTTTCAGCTGTTACAGAGAGAAGGAGGAAGAGCGAAAGATTGCAGCGTGTTATTTGCGAAGGCGTAAAGGTGTGAAGACTGCAGCAATGGCATCGAAAGTAAGAGGGAAGAATGCGAAATTGGCAAAGATAGACGAAGTACAAGGGAGCCTGCAGCGTGCTTTGCAGGCTTTAATTGAAGTGAGGGATGTCACTCCGCTGAATCGGTAGGCCATCCCTGGCTCATTTGTATTGCTTTCTGTGATATGCTTCTTTTTTGAGTGTTTATTCTTTTTGCGTCATTCTAGGTAAATCAGAGTTTTAGGCTATGGACCTCACGTTAAAACGAGGGTTTATACAATAGTATTACGTCTATCGCCGCTGTCAGGGACAAACCTTATACTGTTACAAGGGTTTAGGCGATTTCGGCTGTATAGCTAGAGCATAATTTGTAAATTTAATATAGTTTAAGCATGGAATCGGAATCTAGATGATAATATTTTTATTTTTGTTTGTACAGTATTATGTTGAAACCCGTCTTAATCGTCATGGACATAGTCGGGGTTTTATGTTGTATAAACCCGATCATACCCAACGTTCCTCCCCCTCAGACTCAGTTGCAGGGGAGGGCTATATGGTTCCGAAGGGGTGTGCTGGAGTTTCTGCAGTTCTTGCTGCGTAACTACAGCATTATTGTATGGTCACATCTATTGGGGGATGTGGCTGGCGCTATTTTGGAGCACTTGTTAGTGGGTTCTACGCAGGGGATCCTGGCTTTCTTGATAGACGGGACCATCGATACTGGTCGTCCCCAAGATCGTGAACTTAGCGCCAGAGGGTTGAGGCGCTTAAGTTGGATCTAAGAAATGGCTAGATTTAACTGTTACCATGCGTACAATACTCTGTTCGTGGCCCGTCATGTCTCAACTTATTTTCAGAACCCACCAGGCACAATGTATTATTCGGGCGGGTAAGCTGTTTTAGTAGCAGTATTGTCATTATGTGTCTAATGTCTAGATTTGTAAAGTGTAAGATAATAATGTGTTGTATGGTACAGGTTTTTTATCAACAAACATGGGTTAGTAGGCAATAATGATACATTGTCTTGGACCGAAACGACGATAAAGGAGTTTACCTCGACCAACAACGTACGCGCCGGTGTAATGGGGAAGATAGCGTTTGACATTCATGAGTATTCCACCTGTTATGCTGACTCCTTCCAGAATTGCCAGAATCTCGGGTGGTTACATGAAGAATGGACTTTGAACCCGCCCCTTACTGTCGCGGACGTACAGAGGAAACTTCCTCCATTTCCCTTGCCATTTGGACCTGGTAAAGTTTCATTTTTGTTATTAATTACTATATGTTTTATTGTTTTTGTTTTGTGTTTGAAATGTTGCGTAATATTGTTTTTGCTACTTTGACATGTGTCTTGCGTTGTTCAGTTAGGGAATCCCGGGAGATTACCCTTACAATTTCCGGCCGCGAGGCGAATACCCTTCTTTTTTGCTATGGCAACATTAAGGAGGCACAACGTTGGCTCAGTCACGTGGTGGCCCCAGTTGCGTTGGTCACCAAACTACGGCAAGTGAGGCTAATGCATTTATTTCTGGCCGTAACCCCTGATGTCCCAGCTAGCGAAATGTTAACCCTGGTCAACTCCTTCAACGAGAGGGCTGAGCATTTTTGCACGCGCGTGCATCACGTGCGTGTGAATTTTGATATTGACGCTCAACTGTTTGCTGACCTCTTCGGTGTCCCCTCTGATGGCCTTACCATAGAGGAAAAAGCGAGGAGGAGCGTCAAATGTCAGGAAGAGCTGGAGGAGTGGCTGGGGACCAAGAAAGAGACCAAGGGGATCCCTTGTGAAAAGATTGAATTAGAAATCGCCAAGACTATCTATCCCCTCTTCCGGGCCCAGGTTTTCCCCAAAACACTCTCGCAAGGGAGGTTCTTTACTATAGAACAGGCTCGTATCATGCGGGAGGTGATGGAGGAGGGAACCCAGTTCGACTGGGCAAGCTATTTCGCAGAGGGGTTACGCACTAAAATGGTCAGGCTCTGTCAGAAGCTTGAATCTCATTTTAGTGTGCATTTCTCCTTCTACATAGCTTGCCTGCGGCGATTTGCCGAATTTTTGGTCGTCCAGAGGAATGGGGTCTGGGTGCAGCAAGACCGAGACCAGCTATCCAAACCTTGGATTTCCCATATTTTTGGCACTACCTGAGGATAGGACCCTCCAGAGGGAATTGGGGAGTCTCAGTCTATAACGACAAGGGATTTGGCGGTGCCTCAAGTGCGGGGTCCTGATAGTGTAGGTGGGGTGATTCCCACTTACACCAGTGACGCGTCACGGGGGAAGCGCCTAGCGACAGAGATAGTGGATGCCTTGGTTCAGCGAAAAAGGCCTCGCTTAACCAAGGCACCTGGGGAACTAGCGGGTGGCATAGACAGGACTATACAAGTCAGAGTTCAACGAAGTAAACCTCCGCCTAGTAAGCGTAAAGACATAGTGAAAGTTATTGCAATTATTGTATGATGCAACTTTATTCAAAATATTCTAAATCGTTTAAATGTGTTATGTGACATGAACAGCAAGACCTACGGAGCAATTGACCCCTGAAACAGGGGCAGTGGTATTACGGCATGGAGAAGGGGCCCTGGTTTTGGAAGAGGAAGCCCCGGCCGTTAGAATAAGCAATGCACAGGTGCTTGTGAGTGAAGAGAGAGAGGAGGTAAAAAATGTTAACGCACCCCCCACTACATCAGGTAGAGGTAATTAGCATATTAGAATTTTTTAAAGCGGGGTTGTTAATAACTGAAAATTTTAACTTAATTACGCTACAGATGAACAAGACAAATCCACATCCACCATTGTAAGCAAAACGTGGGGAGAATTTCCTGACAAGTTTGCCTTCATGGAAGGTGTTGTCAGTGATATGATCGAGCACCTCAAGCGCATCGATCCTGGTGCTGGTATGTTGCTACTATTGTATGCTTATTTTATTATACAGTTGTAACATTTTATTTATGTTTGATAATGTTCGTTATCAGGAGCTCACCTTCGATGGGACCCTATGGAGCCCATTGACTTGGACATAGTAAAGCCTTCATTAGACGGGGCGGTTGTGCCACGCAACATTTATGAGGAAATGCGTAAATTTGCATTATGCTCGACTTGCTCCTTGTGGGAGAGTCGGAATGTCAATGAAGACCTCTGGAAGAGACTGTAGAGGTCAGAGAAGGAAAGGGTGTCTCTGACCAAAGAGGTCGGAGACTTAAGATCGTGGTGCAAATTCTTGCAGGCGCGGGGAACGGGTGTAGAGGACTGGCGTACGGCTATTATTTACTACGCTCGCTATTGGACCGTAGTCAGGAATAGCGTGCAAACCAGTCGGGAGTTGGTGGAGAAGAGGATGCAAATAAAGCTGTTGGCTCAGAAAAACCAAGACTAGAAGGATTTTTGCGCAAGTGTGCAAGAGTGGGGGTAGAAGGAAAAAGATCATAAGCATCTATATAAGCAAGAGAGTCTTGCTTATCGTCAGCATTATAGAGATTCTGCCGTTGAAGCTCAATCCTTGCGGGTATTCCTCGATGTCATTGGTGCATCCAAAGCCTTCGAGAAGTTTCAGGAGCAGGTAATAGTGAGCACGTCCCCAAAGAGAGAAATTGCTCTTCCTGGGGGCGAGACCACGATCCCTACTTTCTTCCCTAAACCACTCCGATGGACTAGTGTGGAAAAGGGGAAGGTGAAAGCTGGAATTAATCTGGGGAATGGTGTATGGTCTGAATTAACTGAAGATGAAATTATGCAGCGCCTATGGGTCGGTTTAGATCAACTCCCTTTTGCTGTGAAAGTAGGACCATCGCGAGTAAGTTTGGATGTTATTGAATTCAAATTTTTCTGATTTATCCGATAATGGCTTTTACTAATGTATTTACTGTATATAGATACTAGGAGTGGATGAAGAAGGCGAACAGGGTGGTGAGCAAGTATAGGAAGAAGAGCGTAATGATGAAGACCATCCTCTTGTGGAGCCAGTGTTAGAGCAAGGACCTCGTGAAGATGACATT
This sequence comes from Gnetum montanum, assembly GCA_015680685.1. Classification (NCBI taxonomy): domain Eukaryota; kingdom Viridiplantae; phylum Streptophyta; class Gnetopsida; order Gnetales; family Gnetaceae; genus Gnetum; species Gnetum montanum. The sequence continues at coordinate 22,333 of MNCI01029993.1, read as the reverse complement.
CCTCATGTAGGAATACCTTCTAGAAGGGACGGTCCACTTGAGGATGATCTATTAGGCTTAGAGGCAGACCTAAGGGATATGGGTGACAATGGCACCAGGGGGAATGCATAATTATGATTTACGCATGTTTTATTGACGAAATTGGACAATGGCCATATGAATGTTAGCGAGATTAATCATAAGATTTTCTGTATGCTCTTAGATGTTATTTTATTTTTTTAGTTTTAGTTCTTTATTTATGCAAAGCGTAAGCAGAGTTATTAAAGGCTTAGGATGGATCGCGTTGTTGTGGAATGAAATTACTAGTTTAAGGCCATCGCGAGCCATTACGTAGTGTTTGCGTAAGATATAGTCGGGTTAGTTAGTTTTTGGCCATTACGGGCCTTTGCTAGTTTAAGGCCATTGCGGGCCATCACTAGTTTTAGGCCATTGCGGGCCATCTGTGTAAGCCTGAAGCGTAATTGATAATAATCTACATTTCTGCGTAATTGAGCTAATGTGACTAATAGCAATCAACGAGCGTAAATGACGTGAAATGAAGAATGTAAATAGCGTAATAGACAGAAAGCGTAAATACGTATGTGTATATTAAAGAAAACTGACAATGAAATTGATAAGCGTAAGCGGAAAACTAGTAGAAATATGATGATGCGTGTAAATGCCACTCAGATCAATCACTAACTCGCAATTGTTTCTTGATGGCCTTTACGTTCAGTGATGCGTAAGGGCGGGGAGATTTTTGATCTGACTCTTCCATACCATCTTCCTAAAATGGTAGGTCGACCTAGGCTAGGCTGTCATCATTCATTTTGGCTTGTTCGGGAGTTCAAACATGAGTTTGATCTTCAGGCACCTCGATCTCCAAACCCCGTTCCTCCTCTATGTTGTTGACAGTCCTAGGGGTTATTTCGTCACCGTGTATCAGTACTTCTCCCCCTGCGTAAGGGAGATGTATCTCTTGATGTATTGGTGATGAAACTACCCTCAGTTAGGCTAGCCAAGACTTCCCCAGGATTAGGTTGAAACCGGGCATCTCCTCGACAACGAGAAATGTGGCATCTATTGGGAACTGATCACCTACCACAAATTCGATAAGCACTGTCCCCTTGACTTACACCCACACCCCGTTGAATGACTTTAGGCACGATGTCGTTGTGGGACTGATCTGGTTGACCAGGCCCAACTTATCCACTATAGGATAAGGGATGACATTTGCAGCTGCGCCATCATTAACGTGTACCCTCTGGATTCGGTATTGACCAACCCGGATGGTAATAAACATGGGCTCTGTCGTTACTTAACCTTTCTCGGGATCATCCTTGATGGATTCATCGTGAAAGGTCAAAGGGGTTGGTTTAGGTTGCTCAGTGGCGGGAGGAAGCATGACAGCATGTATTACTTCCTCTTCTGCTGGTAAGCCTTCATCCACTGGTATGGATGTCAGCATACGAACCATAGCCTCACGGTGTTTTTGGAATGTCATAAGCAGGTCATAGAGGCTCAGCGTTGTGTTCTTCTATTTCAGAGCTTGCTTGACCTGCGTAAACACGTCGAGGAGGTCCCTTTCCCAGTTTGGTTGTTTATCCCCTCTGTCTTCTTCCATTCACCCTAAGAGATGGATCTCCCAAGGTGGAACAACATCAATCGGAGGTTTATGTTTCTTCCTGCTAAGGGGAGGTGGCTGTGTTTCTGTACCCTTGTCTTGCGTAGAAGGCACAGACGCAGGGATAGAGGCCAAGGGCCTAAGCTTAGCGAAGCCTAGCGTAGTATGATTTTTTGCAGTATTAATGGATGCATCTCCTTCCCTTTGTTTATTGAATGGTGATGGATGGTTTTGGTTAGAGGTTTGCCCCTGCGTAAAAGGAGCAGCCGGTGGTTTTGGTACTCTGAGGATGAAAGGCGCTTTAGATGTAGGCGCGGACGTGGCCGTGGCTTTATTGTTAGTGCGAGGCTGAGTTGAATTTAGAGAAGGCGCCTGAATGACAAAGGGCAGCCTCGAGACGTCACTGGCTGCCGGTGAAAAGCCTGTCCCCCGAGGTGAACTGGTACGCACGCGTAAAATAAAGGGCTGTTTAGGCGGTACCTTCCCTTCACTGTCCGTACTCACCACGTTGATTGTGTAGGGTGCGTTATTTGCGTTTAACAAATCCTTGTACACGTGCAACGCCTGGTTTTCAGGATGCGTTGGACTACTACCGTCTAGTTTCAGAGAACCATCGTCGATCATGTATTGAATGTCGTCTTTCAACACCCAGCAGTAATCTGTGTTGTGACCACACAACTGGTGGTAGTCACAGAAATGGTCCAGCCTAAAAGACCTCGGAACTGGTGGTTCATCAAGTAGGGCTAAAGAAGGATTCTTCAGCAGTTCACAATGATGCCTGTGATGCTTCAGAGCTTCTTCGGATACCTTCTTAGTCTGAATGTGTCCTGCCCCTAATAGTTGTTTCAACAGTTCCGAATCTTTTACAGGCAGGGCTGTATACTTTGAGCGATCTTTACGCTCAAAGTTTGGTTTTGGTTGGGGGGCTTTTCAGGGGCAGCTGTGTCTTGGCTGGTGCTGGTCGCACTAGCTGTGGTCTTGGGAGACGCCGTGGGTGTTTTCTTGTTCTTGTTCTTAGCACCTTCAACCAACGCAGCCACTGTCATTGTTGTTGTCTTACCTTTGTCCTTGCCCTTGTTATTAGCGTTTTTATAGGCGACATACGCCGGGTCTTTGCTAGCCTCTGCGGCATCTTGGATGCTTTTAGTCTGGGCAAAAGCCTGATGTAAGGAGTTAGGGAAAAGGTAATACAGCTTAGACTTGATGAAGTCATTAACTGCTCCTTTGAAGATGGCCAGCAAATGGGCCTCCGCGATTGGCTCACGGATTTTGTTCAAAGTAGCACTCCATCGCTGTATAAACTTTTGGACTGGTTCGAGTGGGTCCTATTTCACTCCCATAAGTTGATCTAATGTGACCTCTGGATTTAGGTTGTATTTAAAGTGAGTCACGAATTGTGTCAGGAGCTCTTCCAAGGTTGAGATGGAAGAGCGAGGGAGGGCTCAATACCAATCCAAAGCTTTCCCTGCCAGAGACATTGCAAAGACACGGATGATTGTGTGAGGCCATTGCTGTAACAACAAGGATTCAGATCTAAAGGTAACCAAGTAAGCGTTAGGATCTCCCTCCCCATTATATTTAGTGAAATGGGGTAAGAACATCCCCGGGGGCAACGACAAAATGGGGACCGCTGGACTAATGGGATCATCTTGATAGAAATCCATGATCTGTATAGTGTCAGAGCCAGTGGTCTTAAGGCGTCTAACCTCCTCAGTGAGGGTTTTAATCAGTAAGAAAGCTTGATCTAAGCCTTTTGATGAAGATGTTTGTGTAGGAGGAGCCAGGGGTTGAACAGAAAGAGCTGTGCCAGGCAATGGGAATTGCGTGATGGTTTGGCTGACGGGCGGTGCTACGGGGGCTATCCCCGCGGACGGAGCAGCCTGTGGAAGCCACCACCCATTGGGTTGAGCAGAGGGATTGGCTGTTGCCGGGTGTGTAGGATGGAAATTATAAGGATATTGTGGGTTTGTTTGTGGGACATGCATGGTAGGTGCAGCTAAGGGTTGCGCATCGTATAACGTAGATTGATTATGTGAGATGGGAGGGATCCACTGACCGACCGTAGGTTGTTGAACAGATTACTGCGACTGAACAGTGGGTTGCCTTGCAGAGGGTGGCAACGAGAAGGTTTGCATCAGATTTTGTACTGGGCGGGTCATAGACATGGTGTGAGGTTGCACTATGGGAATGAAATAAGGTGTGGTGGATGCAGGTACCACCGACGGAATGCTAATCACACGTGGCGATGAGCCCCCCCCCCCCCCCCCCCATGTTATTCTGAGGTGGTATTTGCACCTGTAGGATGGATGATTGCGTAGTAGCCTGCGGGATGATAGGAATGTGATCTTGGGTGGTCATGGCTGGATTAAGAGGGACGGCTTCTCCTATAAGAGGAAACAGAGGATTTATGTATGTATGGGAACTAAGAGTGTGCTATGAATGTTCAGACTAGGTTGCGAGTTCATCTTCCTCTTCCTTCCCATGCTAAGGTTCTAGGATGGATCGTGTAGCCTGACTCCTAGCCATAACTAGTTGGGTCAGGAGTTCATGATGATGTTTAGTTAAGGGGATAATGTCGTAAGCGGTAGGGGTGAAATCTTGACCCCCTCTGTGGATCAACTCAAAATTTCGTTTCGCTTCGATCTCGGCTCAGCTAAGAGCAAGCTTCGCCTGGATCTTGACGCAAATAAAATTATATTCCTCAGGCGTCACAACAGTGAATACAGGATCTTTGCCCTGTAACCTCAACGAACGGCGTGACGGTCCCTGAGGTCCTATGACACCAGAGACTGGTCCGGTGGCGGTGATGGGATTCACAGATGTGGCACCCGAGTCAGTGGTAATCATGGCAGCTATGGTTGTGTATGCAGAATCCATTGGTCGGATAGATTAACAAGAATAAGCAACTAGATCTAAAAAGGTGACGGACAAAGAAGATCACGATTAGGCTTTTTTTGCCTTGTAGGATTCCAAAGGAATCGTTACAGTGACTGATCTACACCACACGATTTTTCGTAAACTTCCGTAGAGGTATTACGTTTACGTCTTCAGAGACGCGGGTACAGATCGCCTACAGGGCTACCTGTGAAATACAGATCGAGGCCTTCAGGCCCTCCTTCTAGTGCCAGAAAAATGTAACGATGGAAAATGTCAGTACCTGGAAAATACCAACAAAATCTGTGTACACAGTCTTAACCATGGATCCGTGTGAGGGCTGTGCTGGAGAAAATGAATCCGCAGTGCCCTGAACGGTCTTGTCAATCAGACAAGGACTTACTGAATCAGTAAATTGACGAATATTATAGATATTTCGCGAAACGATTTGATTCGATGAATCGTAAAAGGAGTAGAAAACAATGTAGATAAATTGGAATAACGACAACGTCAACACGACAAGAGGGATCGGATTTAAGAAAATGTGCATTTCCAAGATCTGCGTTTTGACCTGAAAACTAAGTATATTGTATACAAAGTTCTAAATGGAACACTTCGCTTATCTTGTGTGAAGTATACACAAAATAACAAGAAAACTATTCAACAAGGAGTACATAATGGAGTTCAATCTACCTCGTAAGCCAGAGATGGGATGTAAGGAAGGTCAAGCTCTGACGTCTATCGATCAAATGTTTTTGACCAATAAACCTTACAAACCGCACCAGATGATCTCTTGATCTCTGATTTGCTCCTTTTACCTTCGGTAGTCTCTGCTCAAACTGCCAATAATCGCCAATGGAGAGAACTGTATCTTTGCCAAAGGGCTGATCGCTCTTGCTGCCAATGCTCAAGCAAATGTCTCTGTCTCTGCTCAAAGGTGACAACTGCCAAAAGTTGAAGATGCCAACCCTTGTTTCTTCGTCAACCAAAGTATTTATAAGTTCGACAACATGTGGAGAAGGCACGACCCTGATGACATGTGTTTCGAACCTTCAAAATACCGTTGACTTGGTAAACTTTATTTTGAAACTGGCCATGTCGCGTCACATTTCTGGGAGAAGGGGCAACGTACGGTGTCAACACTTTTGCTAAAGCTGCTTCATGATTATGCATAATACACTCATCAGCATATTGTGCGTGTGGATGGCAGATGTGTAACTGCTTTAGCCGACTTTATGTTGTATTACACTTGTTTACGCTGCGTTGCGTGGCAGAGCGTAATAGAGCATGGAAGTAGTTGGTGCCAGCTGTTTTACGCTTATTTACACCGCAAAGTGTAATAGAGCGTAAAAATGGTCAACTTTACAACAAATTACGCTTGTCCACGCTGCGTAGCGTAATGAGCATAAAGCGACCAATCTGCAAAAAAGAATAAATCAATCTGCTGTGCTTCCTTTGACTTTGACTTTGCTTTTCTTAAAGCTCGTTACACTGCTCTGCGTAAATTCAGCCTTGAACAAAAGACAAGTCTTAAACTTTAAACTTCGTCAACATTGCCAAAGTAAGTTACTTTCTAATATCGGGCTATGCTAAATAGAGTTACGCTGAGCGACACTACGCTATGTTGCGTAATGTAGGGTAAAGAGAGAAAACAAAGTAAGGTTAAAATTTGTGAGAAACTCGGAGACTTGATGCTGCGCGCCTCTTTGCTTTGTTCTGTCTTCTGGATTGCTATCGCAAACTTCCGCCCGAATCGCGAATCTTTGCCTGAGACCGATTCGCAATTTCTACGGTGTTTCAACAACGAAGGCATAGATACATTGGAATATGAGCGTCGCCAACTTCAATCCCTTAATCTAAGATCATCAATTGGAAGAAGTTGGGCACTTCTACAAAACTCTAATAGGCGCTCATTATTTCAGATCTCTCCCTTACAACTCAGTCATGGGGGAGATGGCCACCTATGCTGATCATATGGGGCTCTCAATTCTTTTAAATTTTTGTTTTACACATTTTTGTTTTACATGTTTTTGTTTTATACGTTTTTGTTTTACACATTTTTGTTTTACAACTTTCTTTAACTTTTCTTGTTTTTGTTTTACATCATCGTTATACTTTTTAATTTTGTGTGTGTGTGTGTGTGTCCCACCATGTAAGTTTGTCACCCAATAAGTGTTCAAACTGATGGTATGAATTGTTTTCACATTGATTGCTAATGTTTGGTTTTTACCTTTAAGTCACAATGTTGATACTAAGGTATGTTTCCTTTGATATGGTAGGAAATGAGATCACTTCATCCATCCATCCACCAGTTTCTATGGTCTCTCTCGGCTTGGAAATGTACAAGCCCCCTTTTAATAAGAACTTTAACGAATCGGTGATTGGGCATTTCTCAAACTAAGGAAGGACTAAAGGCTTGAAAAGGGTGTGACTTCAAGGGAACTTGATGCACTTGTGTTGGCCATTCTCTTGGGTGGTTAAATTTTTTCTTCTTGGGTTTTCTTGTCGTTTCAATGCTACCCAATTATCAGAAGCTGAGATAATAAAAATAACCAAGTCTTTGCATGGTGTGGTTCTCACGCATAAAAACACAAAAGTAAAAAAAAAAAACAAAGAAAGTGAGAATTCAAAGCACACCCCTTAAATGGAATAAACTTGGGCTACAAGCACTAGTTATGGAACCAAAGTGTTCCCTCTAACTAAAGCCCTTCTCGCTTCTCATTTTTTCCTTTGTTTCGTCAAAATGGTGGTGACTCTTTGGAGATGCATTTTTGTTATTCAAGGGGATGGTTCAATCGAATGTATTGATGCAAAGTCATTGGAAGTGGTTTGTTGAGGTCGGAGTTGGAATGAGATCTTCCAAGTCACTTTAATCATAAAACACACAAGGGGTTGTACACCACCTTGTCCTTGGGATTCCATTCCATTTTTCTTCTCTCCATCCTTCTCTCCATTATTCACCTCATTGCTGGTTGTATCATTAGTGTATATATTTGGGTTGATGCATTGTTTTCTCTTTGGTAAACGCTTGTGGTTAAGACTTTAACTCCTGTTCCGAATGACATTTCCAGAGCCTACAAACTCTTTGAATGTGGGATTGTCAGGGCATTAAGGGCATGAGCCTGCTTTGGGGAGGACCCACTGACATTCCTATTTGGTGCATCAGTTAACTTCTTTTCCCTAACATTTTGCAATTAATTTCATTTTGTTCATTTCCATCTGGACATCCACTTAATCGATGTTTTAGTTGTCCCTTTTTACCTATCTTTCTATCTCCTTTCTTTCTCCATTCTAACGCTACCGAAGATTCATGATTAGTCATGGGGGTACGAGGCCCGATTTTTTTTTCGATTTTCTCCTAGCCTCGAAATTTTTGATTTTCTTCCTAACCCCTACACCTTCGATAGTCATCATTAATATATCTCCCGATCCAAATCAGCCATACCACAACCTAGCCAATGGACTTACACCGAAGCAAGGTATTAATTACATGATGATTCAATTATCCTTGCTAATATAAGATTGTGTTGTGTGTGCATATGGCGATCATGCAACAATGGATTGGATCAGGAGCAAACACTTGGAATGAAGCAGCACTGAAGCAGCTATGCAAGGAGCATGATCAATGGCACACTTACAAATGGACAACGAAGGCGCAATCTTGGCGTTGGCAGCAGCAACACTTCTTTCTCTCTTTCTCTCTCTTTCTCAGTTGCCAACTAAGGCCTGATGTCATTGTAATAAGGTGTTCACCCTTGTTGTCATGAACACCAGTTTTGTCAAGTCTTGTAATAATGATCCGTTCACATGTCATCCCATTAGTTCCATTCCCCTCAATAATTCCATACCTTCCCAATATTATTGTAAGGAACTCGAGGATGAGTTTTCATTCAGTCATGGGGGTATAATGAGACGCGATATTGCATGCATCGCGATACCACGGTCCGCCGCCAAATCTATAAATAAGAGGTAGCACTCCCCTTATTTCCCATCCTAGGCTAGAAGTAGAGAAACTCTGGTAGATTGATCACTCCAGAGATAGAATATTTTCCATGTGCC
>MNCI01029992.1:13506-30763 GCA_015680685.1 Gnetum montanum | reverse complement strand
TAAAACACAAAATAATAAAAATCAAATGCCTTAGTTTCACTTAACCATACCAATGTACGTTACAAGTGTAATTGGGAGGACAAAGACTAACCTTAAGGCTAGATTCACTTCCTAAAGGACTAGTGCATCGAAAATGAGAAAGTCCGTGGAATTCAACTGGATTGCGTGTGAAGGCTTTGTGATTCATATGGTTGGGCATAGGGGTATCTTGTTGCTCATCATTGATGTTGTTGTCGAAGACTTTGTTTGTGGAACATGTGCTATTTAGGTCTAAGTGAATACCATTAATATCATTGTACAAACCTGAAGGTCAATATCATTTCCACTATACATAGAATTATAAAGGACACTAACAATTTTATTATATTTTGCAAAATGTCTTCTTATTCTCACAAGCACGAGGATACCAAACCACTGATCCCAGAAGAATGCAATGTGGTATACACTCACCTAGATGAGTTTGTGCACTTTAGCTTCATCTTACATCAGGATGAATAGCTGTGATGGCGTGATATGAAGGGTAATGTCATCTTGTCCCATGATCAATCTATGCCCGAGATGCTATTGAAAACCTTTAAGAAGTTGGGCATAGCAGATCTTCATGAAGAATATGTTGTGGATGGATATGACACTCAAAACTACTATCCCACTAAAACACAATGCAAATGAGATCAATGTTAGGAGAAACTTCATGAAGCTACAAAGGGAAAAAATTACACCAATTCCTTGTTCCTACAAAGGAGAAACTCCATGAAGATGACATTGAGGATTCTTCTACTAAAGGTTCTCAACATGAAGATTCTCCACCCCTTGTTACAGATGGTGAGGGTGTGAACCTGACCCTACAATCCACTATTCATAAATTTAGTTTAGGAAAGAGTGATAGCCAAGGTAGGGACTTAGGTAAACATTGCAACAACAAGGGATCTAAGGATGGTGATCGTAATAAGCATAAGAGTGGTAGCAAACACCATGGTGGAGGTGGTGGTCCACCTTCCTCTTCATCCTCTTCATTCAATTCTAAACATTCCTCTTCATTTGATGGTTCTTATGGAAGCCATCATCGAAACAAACATGATTAAGGTGATCAGTGAGATAACAATGACTGTGAAGGCCACCAAAATTGAAGGGGTGGCTGAAATCATCATCAACATCATCAACACAACGATGATGATGAACCTCTATTGGTGACTCAAATTATGCTCAATATTATGGAGGCATTTAAAATTCTAGCCAAGCATATTAAGGATAGTCGGATCAAGCACCTAAACATGAACAATATCCTAAGATTTGAAGGGGATATAACTTTGATCCATAAACACACTTACAAGCTTTTCATGATGCTTTTTTCNTGAAGGGGATATAACTTTGATCCATAAACACACTTACAAGCTTTTCATGATGCTTTTTTCTTACAGAACATTGAAAATGAGTGGCAAAAACATAAGCTTTTTCCAAGGATAGTCATCAAGAAAGCTAAAAGTTGGTACCAGTCTTTGGAACCAAAATCTATTCGTCGATGGAGTACCATGATAGAGCTATTCAATGAAAAATACCAGATGTACTCCAAAGTATCTAATTTAAGAAGGAAAATCCAAGGTTAGAAATAGGGAACTCATGAACCCTTGGATGCCACCATGGGTTGATATTATTCACTCTCACATCAATGCCCTAGCCATGGTTATTCTCAAAGGGAACAATTTTGCCACAGCATAGATGGGCTCAGAGTAAAAATAAGAAGAACCCTTGGGATTTATGCCCAAGGAAGGTTGTCTGTAATGAGAACTCATTAGATCCAAAGGCTAATTGAGTAGGTAGAAAAATAAGAAGGTGAGCTACAAGAAAGGAAAAGTGCTAAAGAGTATAATAGGGACCCTTTTATCAAAAAATGAGAGGTCTAATTTTGTGATGAGGAGGAGTTACCACTTGATGAAGTGTGAATAGACAGACCTTGCCCATCCAAAAATCTATTTCTAACATTTTGGCCAAGGTTAAAAAGTTATGGAACTCTTTGGATAAGAAGTTTCAAATGACTTTGAAGATTGCTGAAGAATCCAAAGAGAAAAATAGTGATCGTAATTACAGGAGGTGAAAAGAAGCTGAACATGCCTACCAAAGAGGTAAGGGTAAAGCCACTGTAGTAGAGGAAGTTATGGATTCTAACTTTGATGATGAAATTGACTATGACATTTGCTGATATGAACATCCAAAGGGATGTTGTCCTATCATGTCACACTTACAAGATTCTAGAGTGTACACATTGAATCCTCACCTAGCATGTAGGCAAGCTCTAAGATAATTTCCTTATCCTCAAGGTAGTCTAAGATATTTCCACAAGAAACAACAAGCTTACTACCCAAGTGGAACTCCTCCATAATCATATGAATAAGACCAATAATGGTACCAACCACAATTGTGAGGAATGCCACCACCAAGGAAGTAGTACCCTTATAGGCAACTAGATTTATACAGGTACTATGTTCAGCAACCTATCTCCCCAAGAAGCTCTACAAGTCATACATCATTCCAGCATCACTATTACCCTTTAGATTAATTGAACACATTCACCATCTACTCAAAGGGAAAACCCATATCTGTATCCTTATCATTCTCTACACCCCTCTGCACATACAACTCCACCTTCAAACGAGCTACCTCTTGCTCCATCCATGTAGGGTGAGATTCCTCCATAGCCACAATAATGAAATACTACAAGGGTTGCACACTCACAACTAGTTTTCTCACTAAGTGATCTAGATAATTGATCAAGGAAAAGATCTTTCTTCCAACCTAGTAGTCCTTTCTAGCCCTTACAACCTAGTTCGGCTGATTGTCCTACATCTTTATCATCCTCAACCTTTGCATCAAATACCTTTGATTACCTTTTTAAAGCAAGTGCTACCTCAAATTTGCATTGTCATGCTAACTCATGCTATTTCTAACTGGATCATGGTTGGCAATATTCTTATAAAAAGATCTAACCTAGGAAGTCCACTCATCTATCTACAAATTTCTAGACAAGAGCCATGCAAATCTCTTCTTGACTTTGGTTTTGGAGTTAATCTCATCTCCCACGACATGTATAAGGCCTAGAACCTACCACCTCTTAAGAAGAGTGGAATGCATCTAGAACTAGCAAATTAATCAATTACTATCCCTTTGGGATTAGTAGAGGACATTGTCATCATAGTTTGTGGGTGGTCCTATCCTATTGATTTTCTGATGATCAAAGTGGACAACTACAAAAGTTGCAGTGGTATATGGTGTGTTGGACGATGTACAATGGTGCCATGGTGTCCCAAGGTTTACCAAGATGCTAAGTGTGATTAGGTGCAAGGGTGCTTAAAATGCCAATGCTAACTTTTCTTTTGATTTGCCAACCCCTAAAATGTGAAACATTGGAGGTACTTATAGGGTCAGGGTTAGCATGAGTCATGTATTAAGCACCATGTGGCAAATAGGTAGTTGGGACTATGCTAACCCCAACTATGCTCCCATTGAAGCAAAATGGTGTTCAGTTGATATGCTCTAATGGACCTTGTGAGACTAGTAGACTATGAATACACTACCAAGACTACAAATCTGAATGCCAAATAGACCGTAAAGTACCTGAAAATAATGCAAAATAGTGAAGTTTGGAGACTACACTCTGGGACTATGCTGCCCACTCTCTCGAGTGATGTTAAGTATAGGTACAATTTTGGGGAAAATGGGGGATGCAAATGAAATGAAAATTGTTAATCTTACTTGTCAAAGGAATGTTGGAGTTGAGATGCAAGCCAGTGCTATGTTCTAGAAGCTTTTGAAGGTAGTTCTGGCAGACTATGCTAACTATGCTTTGGAGTGTAGTTCAAAGAGCTAGGAAAATCTTGCTAAAAGTGAGGTTCATTGTGGACTACACTAGCTACAATCTAGAGCATAGTCCTAGTAGGGAGAGGGTAGCCCAAACACTTAGAGAAATCTTGCAAAATTGATGTCCTTAGCACTAACTATGCTAACTATGTCCTAAAGCATAATACAGAGCGCAGTGCCAGAAGTTAGAAAATTTGCTAAACTATTTCATTTGTCCCAACCATGCATAGTAGCCTTTGGCTTGGAAGTTATGAAAATTTGTAAAATTGATTATTCCAAGGTTAATTATGCTTTGGAGCATTGTCCTAGTAGGTTAAATCTAGTTAGGACACTTACAAAAATTTGCAACTGTTGTTGACACTTAGAAAATTCTGCAAATCTTGGCTGTTAGTGTTAACTACACTAACTACGCTTTGGAGCATAGTCCCAATAGTGGGGAGTGAAGGCTCAACACTTAGATAAAATTTTTCAAGTTTTGACACTTAGAAAAATTTGTAGTAGAGACCTAGAAGCCAAAATTTGGTGGTTTTTAATTGGTCCCTTTTTGTTGACACCTGGAGGAGTGGCTAGAGAGATGTCAACAAAGAATGCAAATCACCACATCAGGCCTGGCACCAACATTGCTCATCAGTACTCAACCAAATTTTACTTCATCATGCTCAAGAGTGCTAAGGGTAATGGTATGCTGGGGATAAAGGATGTAGGGAGTGTGCTAAGAGGTAACAAGGGAATGAGATGCAAACAATGCATACCACTACAAGATGTGAAGTTAGCATGGCTAATAGGGATCATGACACCAAGGTAGCTTGTTGCTGAAACAGTGACCTCTTGTCAGAGTGCTTATGAGAGAGTCAATGTCCATGGCACCATAATGACCTACCCCTAAAATTGTAACCTCTCATTGAAGTGCTTATAACATGGTCAATGCAGATTCAGGGTTAGATCAGTTGTGAAATTGCAACCTTGCTAATTTTGCTTGGGTATATGTTTTTGCCCCATTCTCTTTGCTCTCTTTTTGTGAAGTGAGCCTGCTTTGGGTTTTAGACATTGCAAGATGCTAGTTGTGAGATGCCTTTTGTTAGATGGGTTGTGTGCCATCTAATAGGCTTTGCTTTAGTGTAACCATTTCGCATCAGTAGGGTAGGTGTTTGCTCCTTGGGATGAGTTACATCACATACGCTTGGGCTTTGACTAGCCCAAAGAGGATTCCCATAGGATGAGTTACATTTTATTTGTTATGTATTCTATGGTTAACATAAAGAGGGTGCCATGTGCATCAAAAGGGTTGCAAGCTCAGTGATGTAGGAGAAGGTAAGAAAATGCAAGGTAAAATAGATAAAGGCAAGTAGGCGATAGCGGGGTAATAGGGATGTGCACTCTTGAGTGGTTCAGCTAGCCTGATCATGCACATCAGAGCAACATGATGACTTACCACTATAATGAGATGTGTCTCTGCATGACTGCCTCTAGCGCTTCATCCTATAAACACAATGCAGAGAAAATAGGAAAACAACCACACAATGTGAGATGAGAACAAACCATTGGCTACAAGGGTGCTACAAGTGTCATGAGTGCTGGAGCAGTTGCAAGAGCTTGTAGCACTAGTGTAGGTGCTAGAACAATAAAGTTGCAAATGCTCCAATAGCCACACTAGAGGCAAGTACTTGAGCAATGGCAAGAGATTGACAAAGTAGGCGAGATGATTGGGGCCCTAATGTTTCCACTACTCCAAAGGATTATGTTGACCATAAGAGCTACAAGCAATAATAAAATACCCAAGGCCGATAATGCTATCGATGTGGCCTAGGGCTAATACTACTAGCAACTGTGGCAAGAGCTTCAGAAGCTCAACAAAATTCCCAAAGGTATTTCCAAAGGATCAGCAAAATGCCAAGGGCGGTAACATTGCAAATGTCCCAGAGGCCTCTCTTGACGACGTGATCTTCACTCAAGAACTCTAGTGTCCCACCTCACCCATGAGGTGTATGATGAAGAGTTGAAAGTATCTATGTTTTCTTGTTTGCAAAACTATGTGTATTGAATTGTGAACCTAGTTTAAAGTCTTGGTAGACTACATGCTATGCTAGTTTAGGGTCCTAGTAGATCGTGGGGCCAATATAAGATCGGCGTAGATCATGATGTGCTAGTTTATAGTCCTAGCAGATTGCCATGTGCTAGTTTAACTTTGTAGCGGATGATGGATGTTGTATCAGTTTAACGTCATGACTCAAGGATGAGCTATCCTAGTATAGCATCATAGTGGACAAATGCTATGGATGCCAATTTTAGCATCATGGCCCAAGCACATGCTGTGCTAGTTTATAGTCATACTGAACTATTTCTGTGTTAGTTTATAGTTGTAGCAGACTATTTTTGTACTAGTTTATAGTTGTAACAGACTATTACTATGCTAATTTATAGTCATAGAAGGCTAATCTTTGCCATTTTATAGTCATAGTGGACTCTTGCTTACCTTGCTTTGTCATTGATGTGGCATTGCATGCTATGTGTAGTATGGCTTCAGGTATGAGTGATTTACCATATTGGAAAATTCATTGTCATCATGGTTAATGAGCTTGAATGCTTCATTTCCATAGGCCATAACAAGCAAGAAAGGCCCTTCCTAGTTGGCTGAGAATTTGGTTGCAAGTTTGTGAATGGCCTTGAGGACCAAGTACCCCTCGTTGATCAGGCGTTGATGCTAATTGTGATGGTGCTTTTATTGTTTCATTTTTTGGTACTACTTGGTTTAACTAAGCATTTGTATGTGCTCCTCTTCTATTAAGTCAAGGTCCATTGTTCTCAACTCGTTGTTTTGACCTTCATCGATCAAGCTTGAGAAGATTACATGTAGCAACGGGACCTACAATTTAAGAGGCAAGATGGCTTCAAATCCATAAACTAAATTGTATGATGTCTTACCTGTTGTAGTTCTTTGTGTCATGCGATAGGCCCAAAGTTAGAATTTTTTGAACAATTTTTAGGACCTGCATTGCCAAAAGATATAAAAAATTTTCAAAAATTTTATGCAAAGGTGTTAAACATGCAAAATGAGAAATGATAATGTCATATTGCTAGAACATGCAAAATGTAAGTTCGAAGGTGCAACCATGTGAAATAAGTTGCTAATGCTACGAAAACATGCTTTACCCCAGTGAGTACCAGGCACATCAAATGTACATATTGACATCCTATACATGTGAGGCCTAAGGGGTCCTAGGATATTTTCTTCTAACTTATGTGATGTCACATTAATTTTTGCTAAGTGTAATTTAATGTATTTTTGACAAAATGCNTCACATTAATTTTTGCTAAGTGTAATTTAATGTATTTTTGACAAAATGTATCCATTGTGTACTAACACTATGTTTGCCATGTATGTGATTGTATGGTATTGCTAAAGACAATCTTAGTCATTTTGAAGCTTGTCAACATCCTTTGCTACATGAGTGAGCCTATACCCAACATGGATGCACTAGATATGAAGTTGGGTCATTAGGCAGTATGGTTTTGGCTAGGGGCATCTGAGTTCCTAGCATACTTGCTAAAGTACTTCAATGTGATCATGTGATTACACTTAGCAATGGAGGCTACAGGTGTCATCACTGAGACATTACTGAATGGGGCCAACCGAGACATATTGAGGTTCATGTCCGATGATCCCATGATTGGTGATGACTAAGTGAATGGTTTGAGGCAAGGCCCTAGGGGTACTTGCCCCCTATCCAAGATTTGGGGAATGCCAAATTTCTCTTGTTACAATAAAAGCAACACCCTCTTCGTTAGTCTACGTGTGCATACCTTATTCTAGAACTCATTTGGAACTATATATTACACTAGAGGATAAGTGCTTCCATGATTTTGCATTGTATTACTTACTATTAGCTCATGCTAGATTTGCTAATTGCTAGCTGCTCATGCTTGATGCTAGATTTAAAGTTGATGATTAGGGGTTGCATGCAAAGAATGGGCTTTTGCCTTGACCCACACCATCATAGAGGTGTTCTCCTTTAGTCTAAACTTTCAGGAGGTCATAATTGAGAAAGTGGAAGAGGACTTATAGAATTATCCAACCTAGTACCTAAAGGCATTTGAGTAGTGTAGAAATTTTGATTGGCTTGATGTGGGGTGGGCTAGTGGTAAGCCCAACTTTGAGGAGCCATTTGCACCACCACCTCCATTGCATACACTGTTCATTCTACATAAGCATTTTTTTTAACTTTTAAGCTTGCTCACATGCACTCATTGATTTAACCTTACATAGTATTAATGTTAATTTTTCCTACATTATAGCTACAATTACTTTAGGAGAGGTGATGGTGGCCACCATAGGCCCCAGCCAGGATACCCTCATTATGAAATACAATGATGTTAAGGGGGCACAACATTGGTTGTGTCATTAGGCGTCAAAGGCATTAACGAGTTGGCTTTCATGTGGTAGGCTAATGCACCTTTTCTTAGCCCTTAGCCCAAGCATTCTAGTGGCTAAGATGATTACCATTATTGACTCCTTCAATAGTGATACCCATCACTTAGTCACCTGCATGCACGAAGTAAGGGTAGTCTTGGACCTCAGTGATGCCTTCTTTGCTAACGTCTTTGGCCTTTTCTCCAAAGGCCCACTGATAGCTGAAAAGGCTAGTAGAGAGCTAGACCACAAAGGAGAGTTTAAGAAGTGGTTGAGAACCACCTGTTCTCACAAAGGTATCATGGTTAGAGACATGTGGGTGCCTAAGGTGCGTTACCCTCATTTTTGTGCCCATGTCTTTTTTAAGCTACTCACCTAAGGAAAAATCCTTGGGATGGTGTGGGTAGGGATGATGAAGGAGTTACTAGAGGAGAGCACAAGGTTCAAATGGACTTCCTTCCTCACTACTAGATTACAAGTAGAGATCATCAAACTTCGCTACAACCTCTAATCAAGGTCTCATGTGCACTTTGCATTCTTCGCAACATATCTATGAAGGTTTATGGAGGTTTTGGTGATTCAAGATGGTAGGAATTAGGTAGTACAGAATTATGAGAAACTATCCAAGCCTTGGGTTAGGCACCTATTTGTAACCACTGGCACACAAAACCCCCTAGATGGAATCAATGAGTTGTACTTATTTACAACCAAAGCCCATCTGGGGAGGTCATGGTCACATTACTCCCATGAGAGAGCAAGTGAGTATCCCTAATCATTATTGAGGAAATGAATAAGGCCAACTGTTATATTGCAAAAATAGTGGGACCTTCTAAGGAAAAGATCAAGATGCCATGCCTGGTAGAGGAGGCAGCGCCTATGGTTGGACAGGTGGGCACCAAGAAAATTCACCTCAAGATACCCACCTTGTGCAAAAATGTTATAGGTTAGTTTATGTGTAGATGCATTTATTTTAAAAAATTTTCTATGTTTATAATTTTTATGTTTTCTTGTTTTGTTTTGTTAATGCTATTATGCTATGTTTTTGAGTAAGGCAAGAGGGCTACTGAAGCAATGATGACGATAGCAGTAGAGATAGCCCCTACTCAAGCTAAGGAGGAGGAGGCACATTGAGAGGAGCTACACAAGGTGACAAGACTTTCTAGTAGTTTGATGTAGAGGGGCTATTCCACCTTAACAATGGTGATTTTGCTAGCCTCTTTGATGGCATGTAACTGGGAGATCCCCTGACACTCATACATGAGGACTTGCTTGGTAAGTGCTTTAAGTCTTCATTTGTTTTTACATTTTTTCTATTGCATTTTTGGATATTTTTCTATTTCTAAGTAGTACATAATGTTGGGTTCTATCCTTGGATGTTCCTACCAATGATCCACCACCCATGCCTACCTACCACATGAAGCCATGGATAGAGATGTTGGATAAATTTGCCTTCATGGAAGGCATTGTTGAGGATATGGTGAAATGCATGTTGTAGGCAGATCTTGATCTTGGTATGTATGTATTTTTTTTTGCTTATGTTGTGTTTCCAATTTTATGCTTAGTTTGTGCCTACTGTTGATTTTCTTGTTGCATGCCAACAAGTTCTAACCCCTAGTGGGATTCAAACTAAGTGGCCAAGGTGGATGTTATCCATGAATACTCTCTTGAAGTGGAGAAAGTGCCTCACCATGTGTATGAGGTACTTAGCAAGTGCGTGCTTTCTAGTGCAAAAGCATTATGGACCTACAGGTGCTGTAATGAGCACCTATGGAAATGTGTGCACAGGCTTTAGGAGATAGTGGTGAGTTAGAATACAAAGATCAAAGACCTCCAATCTCGATATGATTTCTTGTTAGCTCAAGCATGGGGAGATGGTACCTGGAAAATCACATAGATCAATTATGCCAGGTATTGGTTAGCAACCTGGGGCAAGAATGAGGCTACCTAGGAGATCATCAAGTAGAGGCTATAGATGGATCTACTTGCCTAGAAGGGCCAAGAGTGGAAAAGATTCAGCACTAAGGTGTGCAAGTGGGGGGAACATGTAGAAGAACCACAAACACCACTATAAGCATGAGCTAGATGCATATCTACAGCACCTCAAAGAGTAGTCCGTCAAAGCTTGTCATCTTGAAATGTTTGTTGAGGCGATTGGTGAGAATTGGGCTTTCAAGATATTCACTCACCACATAGTGGTTAGTGACTCCTCAGAGTGGGAGATTACCATGCCCTTAGGGGAGGCCTCATTTTCCACCTTTTCTATGCAGTCACCTGCATGGACCACCATGAATGAAGACAAGAACCTTGCATGTGTTAACTTTAGCCAAGAAGACTGGACACAACTATCAGAGGTCAATATCCTATGACACTTGGACGAGGGCCTTGATAGCTTACCTCTAGACATGGTTGATGCAGGACCCTCTTAGGTTAGTTCTTTGTGTTACTTTTTTAATGCTTTTCTTGTTATTTGTATATTATACATTTGTTTACAGTTTTGTTTTGTTTTTGTTGTTGTTGACAGGCACCAAACAATGCTACATGCCCCAATGGCATGGTAGAAGAAGAGGAGCCTCCATCCCCACCTAATGCCATCAATTAAGTAGATTATGATGTAGCCCTATCATTAGGCATTTTTGTGTATTTTATGTACTTTTGCAATGTAGTGCAGATGACATGTACTATTTTGTTAGTCAATTTTTGCTACTTAGATTGTATGAGGAGTAGAATTTTGTACTTTTTTGCTGTGTTAGATGGTATGATGAATTAATTTGATTAGTTTGTAGCGATTACTAGTTTTGGGCCATTTTGGGCTATGCATGTAGACAACAGTTTGATAGCTGTAGACCATTTTAGGCCCCAGCGATAGTTTAGGGCTATTTTGGATCATGCAGTAACAAAACATTTTTTCTAGTTTGGCCATGATAGGACATAATGGTAGGTTTAGGCCATTGTGGGCCATGCGATAGAGAGAGATTTAATCACCAGTTTTAGGCCATGGTGGGCCATGCGATAGTTTAAGGCCTTTTCAACTTATAGGATGCCAGTTTAAAGCCATGGCGGGTCACGTATTTTTATAACTTTTGCATTTTATGATGTTTATGTATTTTTGAAGTTTTTTATGTGTATGCTAATTGCTAAAAAGTAACAAAGCAAAAATGTAAACTTAGCAAAAATGCATGAATAGAGGAACTAAATGCATAAAAAATTAAAAATGCACAAATGTGGACAACTAAGCTAACATAAAATGCAAACAAAATGCAAATGGACAAAACATGTAGTCATGGGGATAAGCAAGCATCTAGCACCTATTGTACCAAGAAAATGCCTTAGTTGCGAAGTTGTTTCCTAATCCGATGTGGGTTAGGTGGTAGGTAGGGCCTAGAGGATAAAATTTGATACTTGCCTTAACCTTCATTAGCTATTTCAAAGAACAATTCTACCCACAAATAATCTTTTAGAGCATCAGGATCTTCCATTGGCTCTTTGGGTTGGTTTGCTTCACATTTTTTCCCTTCATCCTCCGTAATAGGTGCATCATCGAGGAACTCCACCTCTGATCCCTATTCAGCATCAATGTTGCTAATGGTCAAAGAGGCTACATTTTCACTATGTATGATAACCTATCCACCTTCATATGGAAGGTGGATCTCCTAATGAATTGTGAAGGAGACGACCCATACCTAGGCTAACCAAGGCCTACCCTAGATCAGGTTGAAACCTAGCATCTCCTCAACCACTATGAATTTGGTGGTGGTAGGGAATTTATCACTTGCCACAAAGGCAATCATGATAGTTCCCCTTAAGGAAACATGTGACCCATTAAAGGATTTAAGGCATGTTGTCTTTGTTGGCTTAATTTGATTAGCGAGACTAAGCTTATCGATGATTGTATATGGGATGACATTCATTGTTGCCCCATCATCAACATGTACCCTGTGAATCCTACAATCCCCTATGTGGATAGTGATGAACATTAGCATGGTAATGAATTGACCCTTCTCAAGGTCTAGCATAATCACCTCATCACAAAATGCCAAGGGTGTTGAACTTGACTCCTGTGAGGAAGGAGGTAACATCACAACATGAATGGACTATTCATCCATCGGGATGTCCTCCATGATAGGAATGGAGATCAACATGCATACTAACACTTCATGGTGGGCAAAGGAACTCATTACCATGTTTTATAGGCTTAACATTGTATTTTTTTATTTCAAAGCCTTCTTGACTTATGCCAATGCGTTAAGAAAATCCTTTCTGCTATCTACTACCCTATTGTTGATGGCCTTCATCTCCTCAATATGGCCTAGAAGAAAAATCTCTCATAGAGGGGATTTGGGCCTTGCTTGCCTTGTTTTCTTTAAAGCCTTAGTGTTCCATTGTTGGCTGCTAGTTGCAGGAGCCTCACTTCTCCATTACTACTTGCTTGTTGTTGTAGCCTCCTTGGTTGGTTGGGCCATTGGGATGAAAGACAGGGGGATACGCTTTGTTGGGCCTAATTCCCTTTGCTCCTAGTGTTGCCCAAGCATTTGATCAGTGAGGTATTCATTGGGCCTCTCGATTTGCCATCTCATTTGCCTATTGGTATTGGCTATAGGATGATGCCTTGGACAAGCAGGGATTGGTGCATTGCCCATCATCAAACTCCTAATAGACAGGGCATCTACACATTGTGGCACTCTTACAATGAAGGGCGTTTGAGGTCTCACTACTAAAATGTGTTATGGGGTTGTAACTAGAAAGGGTATTATGGACACTTGAGGTGGTGTTTTGATGAAAAAAGTAATCCTTAAACTAGGTGGCATCGTGGGGTCCTAGTGTTGGAAAAGGACACATGAAGCATGAATGGTTCTTGCATCAATCATGAGTTTTCATGACTACTGATGGCATTGATGACATACCTTGAATTACTTATGTTGAGAAGGTTCTTATAAATTCCCATTGATTGGTTCTAGAGGCGCACTAGGTTGGTAGCATCAAGGACCAACTCACCCTTGTCAATCATGCATTGAATTTTTGTAAAGACATGCAAAAGTCTATATCATGACCTTGCAACTAATGATATTGGAAAAATTGGTCTAATCTAAAATGCTTAGGGACTGAAGGCTCATTAGGTAGTGTAGCCAAAGGATTCTTGAGGAGCATAGAATATTGATCATGTCACTTATGAGCATCCTTGAACATCTACTCATACTAGATGCATCTAGCATGAAAGAGTTGGTCTAAGAGCTCCATTTGTTTGATGGACAATGGTGTATACTCTGAGCAATACTTATGCTTGAAGTTAGGCCTTGTGGTAGCTAGTGTCAACATAGCCGATGATGTAGGTTGGTTTTTTGCCACTATGCTAGAGCCAGCTAGCTTGTTGTTGTTGGTTGAGGCATTGGATGGCTTGGTCATTGGTTTGGTGTTGGTTGGCTTAGCCTCATTGGCCACCATTGCAATAGTTGTGATTACTTGCTTACCTTTGTCCTTTTCTTTCTTCTTCTTTGCATGTAGGCTATTGTAGGCCATGTAGGCTAGATCCTTGCTAACCTCTATTACATCCTGAATGCTCTTAGTTTGAGAAAATGCTTGACTTAGGGACTGCAAGGAAAAGTAGTACAATTTCATCTTGATGAAATCATTTACTACACCTTTGAAGATGGCTAGTAGGTGTGTCTCCATGATAGGCTCATGGATCTCATCGAGTGATGTGCTCCATCACTGAATGAATTTTTGCATAGGCTCTAGGTGGCCCTACTTGACTTGCATCAACTGGTCTAGAGTCACCTTAGGTTATAAGTTGTATTTGAAGCATGTGATGAATTGGGTAAGAAATTCATCAAAAGAAGTGATGGAGGCCCTAGGGAGCACATGGTACCAATCTAATGCCTTTCCAGTTAGGGATATGGAAAAGATGAGAATGATGACATTTGGCCATGCTTGTAGTAGAAAGAATTCTAACTAGAAGATCACTAGATGGGCATTAGGGGCCCCTTCACTATTGTATTTGGTGAACTATGGGAGTAGGAACCCAGTGGACAACGTAAGTGGTGGGACTATAGGACTAATTGGATCTCCTTGATAGAAGTTCATCACATGGATGGTTTCATAGGAGGTGGCCTTAAGCTACTTGACCTCTTTAGTAAGGCTTTGGATCAATTGGAATGCTTGATCCAAGCTAGGTGTGGTTGTAGTGGTGAGCTACATGGGTTGTGCTATTTGTTGTGGTTGTTGGGTGGCCCATGACCCAAATCTAGGCTATATGACCATGCACAATGCCTGTTGCATGAGCTATGCCATGGAAATAACACTTGGGCCCCACCATGGATTCATGGGCTAGGCCAATGTAAAGGGTGCTAACATGATGAGTAGGATGAACAATGCCTAAGTCACATACGACGGAGAAATGTGCATGGTGTGCATGTAGGATTGTGTAGGTGCAATAGTTGCTACTACAAAAGGCTAGACAAATTGAACAGGCTAAATGGGTTAGGTAGGCTACACAAGGATGATGAAAGGCATGCTAAAGAGAAGGCTAAATGATAGAGAAACATCTTGGTATGCCTGCTATGTCTGGTCGATTGCCACCATAGGTATTGGCCTGGGTAGTGACATTGGGCTATAGCACTATGGAGGGAATGAGGCATGGAATAGGTTCTCATGCTTGGATTGAGTCTTTAATTTGTCCTACTCCTCCTAGAGGAGCTCTTCGTAGTCCATACCTACCTCACAACCCATGCTATGAATAAGGTTGTTCAACATCCATTGGTAATCTTCCATGAGCGGGACAAAGTCAAAATCAGAAGAGATCCATTCCCTCTTGTTACAATACATGAGCTCATAACTACATTTGGCTTCTATTTATTAGCAGTATAAGGGCAAACNAGAGATCCATTCCCTCTTGTTACAATACATGAGCTCATAACTACATTTGGCTTCTATTTATTAGTAGTATAAGGGCAAAACAGCCTAGAGTTTCATGCAAACAAATTTATATTGCTTGTCATTGAGCACCATGACCTTGGGAGGCAGGTTGCACTACCTAAGAGATTGCCTCTATGCCAAGATGGGGCTCCCAAACTTAAGAAGGTCAATCTAGATTTCCCACTGAATGGACTAGACAACAACCATGCTTGGAGTAGAGGTTAAAGAATATTCAAGATTCATCATGTGAAGGCAAATGCAAAGGGATAATTATGCAAAATAGGAAGAAAAATGGCTAAGTGCTAAAATGCAAAAAATGGCTAAGTATGCAACTGCTAAGAAAATTACTAAGTGTAAAAAATGCAAAAAAAATGGCTCAGTCTGAAACATAGAGAAAAATGACTAAGTGTAAGTGTACTAAAAAATGACTAACTTTAGGACTATACTCAGAGCCAACTACACTCACTACACTAGAGCTAACTATTCTCTATGAAAGACCCAAAATTCAACAGAGTGTAAACACTAGTGTTGTCAAGTAGGGTTTTAGGGAAATCAACAATGGAGACCAATCTAGAAGGGGTGCAGAGATCATGTAAGGAAACAACCAAGGGATGGATGAAGAAGAAAATGGTGAAGGCCCTTCCTTCTGGTGCCAAAAAACTATAATGACAAGAAACATCGAAGGTTGGAATAGTACTTTGAGAGATTCATAGTTGCATAGCCTTAACCCCACTTCCACACGAGCACTTGCTAGAAATGGAGGTGGGGTGCCGAGAATGGTCTTGTCAATCAAATTGGGACTTACAAGTGTTATGATGAAATGGGTATCAAGCGGGACATGGTGTTTTGTGATGTCCGTGGGTGTGAGCACATCAAAGGTTTCAGATGCAAAAACAAGGATTCAAATGTGTGAATATGTGCTTGAATAGTGAAAAGTACGAGTAGAATGCTAAAATGTAAGAAAAAAATGCAAAAATTGCATAGAATGTGAGTAAGAGAGAAAGGTACCACTTCATATGTGGGGAGCATGGTCAATTGCAAGAAACATTTAGGAAGTATGAGGTTTATAAACAGGCATAGTAGGTAACATAGTCATAGTCTCAGGGCTTCTAGCTATGAAGAACTAACATTGTCATGAAGTCTGAGCTTGCTAGGTTGGTTTCTACAGTGTCCTACAAGTTGTGATGATGTATAGTATGCTGGGTGGTTTACAATAGTGTCATGGTGTCCCAAGGTTCACCAAGATGCTAAGTGTGCTTAGGTGCAAGGATGCTTAGAATGCCAATGCTAACTTTACTTTTGATTTGGCAACTCCTAAAACATGAAATGTTGAGGTATTTATAAGGCTAGGATTAGTGTGAGTCATGGATCAAGCACCACATGGCATAGTATGCTATGAAGCAAAATGGTGTTATGCTAGTGTGCTTTAATGGACCTTGTGAGATTGCTAGACTATGACTATGCTACCAATACTATGAATGAGAATGCTAAAAACACCACAAAGTACCTAAAAATAATGCAAAATAATGGAGTTTAGTGAGTACGCTTTGGGGCTATGCTACCCACTCTCTTGAGTGGTGTTGAGTGTAGGTATGATTTTGGGATAAATGGGGGGTGCAAATGAAATGAAAATTGCTAATCTTGCTTGCTGAAGGAATGTTGGAGCTGATATGTAGGCTGGTGCTCAGTTTTAAAAGCTTATAAAGGTAGTTCTAGTAGACTACACTGACTACACTTTGAAGCATAGTCCAAGGAGCTAGGAAAATCTTGCAAATAGCGAGGTCCAATGTAGACTATGCTAGCTACACTCTAGAACATAGTACCAATAGGGAGAGCATAGCCTAAACACTTAGAGAAATCTTACAAAATTAATGTCCTTAGTGCTAACTATGCTAACTATGTCCTATAGCATAGTATGGAGTGTAGTGCTAGAAGTTAGAAAATCTGCCAAACTATTTCATCCATCACAACCATGCATAGTAGCCTCTGGCTTGGCACTTAGAAAAATTTGCAAAACTAGTTATTCCAAGGCTGACTACTCTAAGTACACTCTAAAGCATAGTCCCCATAGGTTGAGCATAGTTAGGA
>MNCI01029990.1:193209-221204 GCA_015680685.1 Gnetum montanum | reverse complement strand
CCCTTTTCAACCATTGAATCCTTCCTCGGTTTGAAGAATACGAAGGTACCAATTCATTAATATTTTAATTAGAAAAAGGGATAGTACAGTTCCAGAACCAAGGGAGACCATAGAGTTGAACGGGGGAATGGACGGTGTAGACTCATTGCCTGTTTTATCAAAAGAACCATATCACAGTATCAACATTGAAAATCAAAGGTAAAAACCCAACATTAACAATCAACACCATTATAGTACAATCCATCATCATGAGCACTTATTGTATGATGAATGAAAGTAAATTAAACAAATAAATATGAAAAATGTGAATAATGGTATAAAAAAATAAAATTGAAAACAAATGTGTAAAATAAAAATACAAAAAAAAAAAAAGAGTTGAGGGCTTAGAATGGTTAGCATTGGTGGCCATCTCCCCCACGATTGAGTTGGAAGAAGTAGATTTGAAATAATGAGTAGGGTTGTCCACCATCAGAGGTAGTATTGGTACTAGCTTTTCTAAGCTCATGGAAAGGTTTGGTTTGTTGGATGTTGACCAAAAATTTCTTATTCAGGCTTTCAAGTTTGTAAATCATCATGGCCCCTAAAGGAAAATTTGCATAAATAATATAAGGTCCTTCCCACAGCGTTTGAAATTTAGTGCATTGTGGCATGTGTGTGGGATTCTAGTACAGAACCTTATCTCTTGGTTGATATTTAAATTTCCTAATTTTTAGGTCATGATGTCATTTATTGAAGGCCTTGTGCAATTTGTTAAATGACAGGGCGGCTGATCAGTTCTCATGTAGCAAGTTAAGGGTTATTAATTATTATTTTTATGCTAGATCAAGATCAAGGTTGAGATCACACACCATAGATAATGTACGAAGTTCTACTTGAATGGGAAGTGTTGAAAGTTTCCTGTACACTAACTCATAGGGAGAGTAGCCTATAGGGAGTTTCCATGTGAAGCGGTATGCCCAAAGAGCATCGTTCAGTTTAGTGCTCCAATCTCTCTTATACTTGCTAATAGTTCTTGTTAATATTTTCGTAATCTCCCTATTGGTGACCTCAGCTTGACTATTCACTTAAGAGTGGTATGGAGTAGTCAGTTTGTGTTCAACCCCTAAGCGTTGCATCAGCTTTCAAAAAGTTGCACTTGTAAAATGTGTGCCATTGTCAGAAATAAGTGCATGAGGCACACCATACTTATTTATGATTTTTTGTTGAACAAATCATGTACNAACAAATCGTGTAGTTGTAGATGATGTACAATCTTTAATAGTGGCTACTTCTACTCATTTTGTAAAGTAGTCAACAGTAACAACGATGTAAGCTTTTCCATTGGATATTGGTGTAATAGGCCCCATAAAATCAATTCCCCATATGTCAAAGGGTTCTAAAGGTTGAATTCATTATTGTGGACCCTCCA
Source organism: Gnetum montanum (assembly GCA_015680685.1). Lineage (NCBI taxonomy): Eukaryota > Viridiplantae > Streptophyta > Gnetopsida > Gnetales > Gnetaceae > Gnetum > Gnetum montanum. Next base: position 219,796 of record MNCI01029990.1, on the reverse strand, counting down.
TTTTAGCAGTCATTCCCCCATCACGTTGATAGTGCTCACAAGATTGGATGAAATGATGGGCATCCCAAAACAATGTAGGCCAATAATATCCTACAAGTAGGATGTTAATGGCTATTCATCTCCTGGCATAATGACCTCCACAAGGACCCTTATGAGCATCTTGGAGAACTCGTAGTTGATTTATATCGAGAATGCACCATCAAACCAAGCCATCAAGACATACATTATAAAGTTGCCCATTGATCTCCATAAAATACTTGGCTTGGTGAAGGAACTATTATTTCTTTTTAGCATCTAACCTTTGTGGTGTTTGTTGTGTAAGGAGATAGGTGAGAATACTACTATACCAGTTTGTTTCTGTGGTCAATTGATTAGTTACTACACCTGCAAAGAGGAGTGCATTAGGGAAATGATCAGAAATTGGATACTCATCCTCTTTGTTGTTCCATCGCAACTGAGATAAATGATTAGCAACTACGTTCTTGGTGCCTTTACGATCAATCATTGTAAGATCAAACTGTTGTAAGATTACGAGCCATCGTATGATGCAAGGGCTCATCGTTGGTTTATTCATTAGGAATCTTATTGCATTATGATCCATGTGCATGAATACCTTATAGCCCAAGACATAGTGCCTAAATTTTTCTAGTGCAAACACTACAGCCATTAATTCTTTCTCTATTGTGGTGTAGTTAAGTTGTGCACCAGCAATACTCCTACTTGCATAGTGGATGTAATAAGGATGTTTTTGGTCATTTAACTATGTAAGTACGACTCCTAAAACATAGTTGGATGCATCAATCATTATGTGGAATGGTTTGGACTAGCCAAGAGCTTGTAGAATGGGTGTTTCTACGAGCTTCTATTTTAAAGTTTGGAACACTAGTTCACATTCCTTGGTCCATTCGAAAGGCACATCCTTTTTCATTAGTTTAACCAATGGTTTTTCAACCTTTGAAAAGTTCTCAATAAACCTTCTATAGTAGCCAGTGTGTCCAAGGAATGACAAGATATCTTTTATAGTTTCAGGTTGTCGAGTGATTCCTCGGATAACTTTGATCTTTTCAGGGTCTACCTCTATCCCTGTTTGTGAAATCTTATGCCCTAATATGAGGCCTTATTGGACCATTAAATGGATTTTTTGCTGGTTGATCCTTAAATTGGTTTCTACACATCGCTTTAGTACTTTCTCTAACCGGTTCAAGGCTTGATCAAAGTTTGCTTCATAAGTGGAGAAGTTGTCCATGAAGACTTCCACACCATTTCCTATTTGATACTAGAATATGCTTAGAACTAATTGTTGAAATGTTGCAGGGGCATTGCACAAGCCAAACAACATTTGTTTGTATGCAAATGTTCACCAAGGATTGGTGAACATAGTTTTGGCTTGGTCTTCTAGGGCTATTTGTATTTAGTTGTACCCATTGTACCCATTCAGAAAACTATAGTAGTGATGCCCTACAATGGTGTCTAGGACTTGGTTGACGAATGGCAACAAAAAGTGGTCTTTGAATGTTGCCATATTCAATAGCCTAAAATCTATGCACACCATGCATTTACCTCCTTTTTTGGGCACAATAACTAAGGGACTAACCCGTTCACTATCAGCAATGGGGTCTATGAACCCAGCTTTCAGAAGCTATTCGATTTCTTTCTTAACCACTTGCTTAAGCTTTGGGTTAAGTCGCCTTTTCGGTTGTCATTGAGGCTTCATGGAGGGGTCAGTGTAAATTTGTGTTGGCATATCCTAGGATTTATGTTGGTTAATTTGGGATATGACCAAGCGAAGGCATTTGTCCATTTGTTTATCACCTTCAACAGTCTCTCTTTCTGTTGAGGAGCGAGCTTCGCATTAATAATTATTGATTTTCCATTCTTGAGAAATGTGTACTCCATACTAGTGGGCAATGGTTTTAACTCAAGGGGCTCCTGCTTAAACTTATCAGGGATTTCCAACTTCCCCTAGCTGATATTTTCAATGTCAAGACTTGGAAGTTGGCGATGGACTTGCTCTAATGTGTCTATGCTATTGATGTAAGTGCAAGTCAAACCCTCAGTTGGTTCCATGCATATAGTTGAACTGCTCTCTTGATTAGCTGTCACCCACTAGGTGCCCTCTTGTCTTGTGGCTGTTGCATATAGGAATCTTTGTATATTAGTCACTTGTGCACACTGATTGCATGTAGGCAATGTTAAACGTTGTACAAACCATGACTTCTACACGCAATTACACCCTATGTCACTATATGCAATGCATGGAACTTTCTTCTTCTTGATCTTCCCAAACATATTTTCCTTTGATATTTCCAGGGAAAGATCACAGATTCCTAGGTGCGCATCAATTGTGCTTAGCCATGCTCTTCCCATTATGATTGGGAAGTCCCCCTTACTGTTGTTCACTTGAATTACTAGGAGGTCAACTAGATATGACTAGCCACAAACAGTGGTGACAATGTCCTCCACTAGCCCCAATGGGACAATGATGGACTGGTTGGCCAACTTCAAACGAATGTTACTTTTTTATAGCGAAGGTAGGTTCCAGGCTTTGTACATTTCTTGCAAAATTAAGTTAACCCTAGAACCTAAATCCATAAGAGCTTTGCATGGCTCATTTCCAATGATCTGTAGAGATATAAGAGGCCTCCCAGGATCAAAGAATTTCCTAGGAAGATGGCTAGCCTTAATCCAATTGGTGACGACATAAGTTAACATGACCGTATGCATTGGATGTGGTGTTTGGCCTGAAGGGAGTTCCGAAGTTTTGATTGGTAATGAGGCATCTAAAGGATTACCTGCCTATGATTGCAAGGACCTAGTTGGACTGTTGGTTCTGAAGAAAGGTCTTTTCTTCATGTAGTTGTCAAAACCAATAGTAGATTGAGAGTTAATAGCCCTTGTAGCGTTATGTTGCTATGGCTAGGCAAGGAGTTCACCCTACATAGCTGGAGCAGGTGGTAGATGAGAAGGATAGTATGTCTATGGAACATGACCCCTAGGAGAAGTAGTCCTATAGTACTCACAGGCATGGTAGTGAGGTTGAGGAGTGACGTGACCAGTAGAGTCACGTGGAGAGATTGGCTATTGCACATAATATCCATATGGGTTAGGTTGATGGTAAGGATACTATTACCATGGTGGTGGCATTCCCCATGATTATGGGTGCTACCACTATTGATACTTCTCAGTTGGTTGTCATGGAGTTCTACTTGGATAATACGTTAAGGGTTGGTGGAACTATCTTTGGTTACCTTGGGGATAAGGTAACCTTCGAGGTGTTTGCCTTCTGTTCAATCATGGGTTGAGTGCATACATCCTAGACTCCTGTAGATGTGAGATTATAGGGCAACATCCCTTAGGATGGTCATATTGGCATATCTCGCATCCACTATCATTGTTTGTATCTGAATCCACAACCTCTTCGATGATGGCAACTTTACCCTTACTCTTGTTACGTGCGTGTTTAGTTTCTCTCTTGTTTCTCTTTTCCCATTCACTACCTTGCTCTCTATACTCCTCTACTATTTTGAGAATAGTTTGAAATCTATTATCTAAAGAGTCCCACATTTGGTCTACCTTTGTTGATACTTTAGATGCCAACTTTTGAATAGGCAAAGTTTTTCTATTCACCATCTCTTCGAGTGGTGACTCTTCTTCATCCTCACAAAATCTTACTCCCTTCTTTTGAAGGGAAGGATCTCTATTATATTCCTCCACACTTTCTCTTTTTCGTAACTCACCTTTCTCTTTAGCAACTTGCTCCAATAATCTTTGTACTTGATGGATCCTAAGCTCGAATAGTCTTCTTTGGACATAAGTCCTAAGGGTTCTTTGCATTTCATGCCTAAGCCCATCTATGAGATGGCGTAGTTGATCCCTCTGTGAATAACCATGGCTAGGACAACTATGTAACAGTGTATAATATCGGCCCATGGTAGCATCCAAGGGTTCATGTCCTCCTTGTTTCTAGCCTTGGATTTGCTTTCGCAGGTTGGACACTTAGGAGTACATTTGGTACTTATCATTGAACAATTCTAATGTGGTACTCCACCTATGAATGGATTCTAGTTCTAAGGATGGGTACCAACTTTCCACTTCTTTGATTAGCATCAGTGGAAACAACTTTAATTTTTTCCATTCATTTTCTATGTTTTGTAAGGCACATGCATCATGAAATGCTTGTAGATGATTTTGAGGATCAACATTGTATCCCCCTTCAAATCGTGGGATATTGTTCATGTCTAATCTCTTGATCCTACTATTCTTTTGGTGCCTTGTTGGGATCCTAATGGCCTCAGTTATGTCTAACATACTTTGAGTAGTGAGTAGGGGTTCATCTTGATCATCCCATCTATGGTGTCTATGATGCCTATGTTGTTCCCTACTCTCCCTTCTTTCACAGTGTGTTTCTCTAGAGTGCCCTTGTCCCCTTTCTCAACTGTTTCGTTTATGACTCTCATTTCACTTACCCTTATCCTCATGGTCTTTTTCCTTATGACCGTGTCTAGATCCTGAAGGAGAGAGTGAAGGAGAGGATGAAGGTGAAGAAGAAGGAGGATTGTCACCACGATGGTGCCTGCTTCCTTCTCTTCGATGGTCATGGCCTCGATGGTAATTACGATCGAAATGTCCATCTTTGTCATGTGCTCATGTTCCTTTTTCAAACCCTTTATGTCTGTTGGTACCAGAATCTGGGTTATGGATAGTTGAGTAAAAATTTTGATACACAACCCCTTGACCAAAGTAAACAGGAGGAACATCATTGTGTGGGTGACTGCCTGAGGTAGGTTCACCACCCTTATTTTTGCTTAGGACATGTGGGACATTTTGCAATAACTTTCCCTTCATGGATTCATGATGTCTCTCTTGTTGTAAGTCCCTTTGACGTTGTGCCTCTGTGGGTCAATACTCTCTCGAGTCATGATCATGCACAACGTACTTTGCCTATAAGTGCTGCATACCAATTCGTGTGAGATCACGAAGAAGCATGCCCGGGACTGAGCGATCGGGAGGTAACACTATGTTACCTTCTAAATCTCGCCAATGCAATTGTTCATCCTAGTGAAGGATAAAGGTAAATTTTGGTATATACTCATCGGGATGAACATATACCACGCAAAACTATTGAGGGACTAGTGGATTATCATGTGTGCTATGCCTCTGATTGTTCCTTGTATCAGACCTAGGCAGTGAAACACTTTCGTACGAAGAAGGAGACATGATTGTCTATTCAGTGTGCAATGTATTATATATTATTATTATTATTTTTCCTTGTAACCAACCCTAAGGGTTTATTCCAATGATGAGAAAGATTTCCTAAGTTCTAATTAGCGCACAAACAAAAAAGTCCCCGGTAATAGTGCCAATGATGAGCGACAAGGTATCCCTACGCTCAACCATACGAATACAAGCGTACACACACGATCCAGTCGAATTCCAAGGACTAAGTGCTTATGCACCTTTGTGGGACAAGGACGGGTTAGTTAATTGTTGTCTTCCCAAGCTTACTTGTATAGCATGATTGTATGGTGAAGTAAACTTGTGGTACATGATTTTTATAGTTTTTAAGTTTTTATGTCCTAGTGCTACAAAGGGAGGAGAGAGATAACTAAGTAACTAATTTTAATTTAACTACTTAACTATGCTTTAACTAGTCCTAACACCAGCATCCGTTCTTACTTGCCGTACACATCCTGAACTAGTGCAACACTACTGGGATTATCAAATGCTAATCGTTACTGGGTTACCAAGTGTTACACGCATGCTCGAAGTGGTCGTACTGAGTGTGCTTACTTAGGAGAGTTGCAAGGTGAGACAGAGAACATTAATTAACTAAGGAAAGAATTAAGTAACAGTAATTAACATTAATTAATCTATTCTGAATGTTGCAAGGCTTATCACAAAGTTTGTCTTTATTTTCATACATAAGGTGTGCTTAGGTACACAATGCTTGAATAAAGATTCATTCACTTTATGACTCCTACTGTGGGCACTCAAAAATAATTCTATCTCTAGAAAGGGAAAAAGGCAAGAGTTTGGGTAAGGGACTAAGACTAACTATGCAAACCAAGTGTGCTCACCTCTTATTTATAGGCAATGAGGCAAGCCCCGATATCGTGGACACGATATTACAGCTCATCAAAACTCTAGTATGTGAAATTAATAAAATTAAATTTGAGTCTTTAATTATGGAATAAAAAAATATGAGTATGATTCAATTTATATAATACCTTTCTTTCCTTTGGAAATTAAAAATTTGAAAAATGCTTATTATCCATTAGTCTTAATTTACATTATACATGAAGAAGTGTAACACTCACATGCAACATGCTATGTGATGAGTGGCGAGGTACCCCTACACTCAACCATATGAATATGAGTGTTTCACGCACGATCCGGTCGAACTCCGCAAACGAACTAGTTGTGGCATCTAGACAGTTAGCCTTAGGTCGCAGTTCACTATCTTCCCACCTAGACTAGTATTAGCTTTTTCATGTATGGTTTAGTCTAGAGTGAGGTGTATGATGTGTTTCTATGCTAATGCTACTCCTGAGGACAATGGAAAGTAATATTGACTAAGCTAAGAGAGAAAGGGTGAGAGAGAAGCGAGCTAGCCTAAGTGCGATGAGCATCTGTTCCTTAATTCTTAGGACACATCTTGGACTTCATGCATGACTACCACTGGGATTACCAAGCGCAGATCCTAGGTATGCTACTGGGTTACCAAGTAGTCACACTTAAATGCTCGTAATCAAGTTGTACTCATTCCGTGTTTAACAGGAGTTTAAGGGTGAGAAGAGATTAACTAGGAAAGTAGTAAATAACAATTAAATAAATAATTAATCTAAGTGAATGATATAATGATGAAGTAATCTCGATCTTTATTTCTAGTCATGTGTGTGTCCAAGTACGTCACACTCGAATAAGGATGCTGTACAATTACAATCACCACACTGCAGGTATACATTGGGAGGAAAAGGGTTGAGAGGAAAAATAAGAACTAAAATCAAAACTTAACTCAAAACTAACTTATTGATGCCTATCAGAATTTTCTACCTCTTATTTATAGATAAGGAGACAGGCCACGATAACGTGTATGCGATATCATGGCTAGGCTGTGATATCACGGTGGACTAAAATGCAACTCATCATACCCCCATGACTGAATAAAAACTTGTCTTTGAGTTATAGAGATTATACAATGGATGGGTATGGGATTATTGGATGGTGAAAATGGGTTTATGCCGTAGTGTGGAGTCAAAACAAATTGATACACAACACAAAGAATGTGCTACAGCTACAAAATTGGTGGAACTCATGTAGTTCCTGGTGGTGGTGGCTACTCCATAGGTGCTTTCCCCTTGTCTTGTGCTCCAGGTCTTGAGGCTTGATGGAATTGAAGTATGGCCTGGAGTTTCTCCTCTTCGGTCTAAGGATCTTATGCCATCCATGCTAATGTTCCAATGTTTGATGGAGTAGGCACTTCCCATGGGCAGGGTAGTTGTAGGAACATTTGATTTGCCTTAACATACCAGGCCGCAAATACCCGTTGTTCCTTCTCATAGGCTTTGGCTTTATCTCTGTATTCTTGAAGATCCACAAGCCATTGAGCCAAATCTATTGTGACACCTTTTTGGCCTTGGTAGCTTGCCTTCACCACCTCAAGTTTAGAATTTGCAATCTCTAGTTTTTGCAATATCTTCTTGCGTTCTACAAATTTTGTTTCATATTTGATGTAGGTGGAAGCTGCCTGTTGCTCAAGCTTTGTTCTTGGGCACCCTGCTATTAACATGGCAAGGTTGGCATACCGCAAGTTTGCCAACTCCATGTATTCTGTAAGATCTTGGATCTATAGGTCCCAGTTCTTAACTTCCACCTAATGGGCAAATGCGTATGTGTCCAATATGGCCCGCCAGTCAGTGTGTTGCACACTGATAGCATTGATGTGGGCCTTGGCCATATGGATCTCCTTCTCAAGGATCTGTTTGTACATTCCCACTTGGTCTTGGAAGTTCTCCTTTAGCTTTTCATGCCATTTAGCCTCATTTTGCCATGCGCTTATTTCGATAGCTATCTTTTGGCAGATGCCACGTACCTCCTTTATTAAGAGGGTTCGATTCTCCTTAGCTAAGTGGCTCATGTCTTGGTTGACCCGGATGAATTATTCTCGCAACTGATGGAAGTGTTCCTCGAGAACATTCTTTTGCTTCTCCACAGACGTCAGTTGAAGGTTGTTAGCAACAAGCTACTTGTTCTCTTCTTGTAAGGCCTTGAGTTCCTTGATATGCACATGAGTTTGTGCTTGTGCTGTAGAGGCATCCCAAAAAGCTTTCTCTTTTTCTTTTGCCACCTTTTTATTCTCTGTTAGTAGCTTAGTTTTAAAATTGTCTAGCTGGTCCGCAGGAACAAATTGCAAAGGGTCCCACTGTGCTGCTTGTAGGGCCACGAGCTTTTCTTGCAATTTTTGCACCTCGGCTTCAGCATGCTCGGCCCTCATCTCTATCAAGACTAGCTTCCTTTTAGTGGAAATGAGGTTTGATTGAATTGTTGTAACATATTGAGGGATGTCAAACAGGGACGTCATTACTTGTCTTGTTTGTAGCAATCGATCAAGCGCATCCTCATGTTCCATAGGAGTCATTGAGGTTTTGGCCAAAGTTTGAGAATCCCGTGCTCTTCTGAGATCTACCAGTGGTACAACAGGTACATTGAATGATTCTTTAATATGGTCTATGACCACTTCTACAGCTCCTGCTGCATCCTAGTGTTGCATGACCACCACTGTGGCCCCTTCACCAGTTTCTAATTGCACTTGGAAAGATGTAGCATTTCTTGAGATCTGTTATGACCAAGTACTTTCCCCTCCTCCTATGTGGATGGAAACTTCACCCCTTGCATGATCCAAAGAAATTTTGGGCTGTATGGCATCGTCGATGACACGAAAGAGATTTGCATCATCACAACTTCCCTAATTGACCATCTTAGCAATGGCCCTGAGATGGCTCATTGATGGTCTGTAGTCTCGTGGTGGTGGTGGTTGATCTTGGCCCGTGCTAGGCCCTACTTCCTATTGTTGGTTAGGTCCCGTACTTGGAAATTGGCTAGGTTCTGCAAGTTGAGTTGCAGTTAGTCTAGCCATCTATTCTTCTTCTTGTTTTGGTCCCAGCATCTCACTAGTGATTTTTATTGCAGCTGGTGGCTTTAACAATTCAACATATGAAGCATTCTGGGCTTTTCGGAGGACATCATTAGTGTATCCTCTAATCCTAGCATGTCAGAAAAGCTTCTTGATAAGGCAAGGGAAGGGCAATGCCATCTTCCCTATTTTTCATTCTTTGAACCACCTCAGGATCTCCGTAAAGTATAGATGAGGCAGGTTAGCATTAACCTTTCTCATCAGCATTGCACATCCTCTTGCCACATATGTTGAAATTCTTTTTAGGCCCTTCATGGGGAATAGGTGATAAGTTCCTATTTTAAAATAAATCCTTTCTTCCATCGTCAACTCTCCAAATGTCTTATCTTCCTTGCCATATGCCCTTTCCAACCAAACTTGTCGCACATTGGGGTCTAAATGGGTAGACAACTGAGCAACCTTGGGCTCTGTATTTGGAAGGTTTAACACTTCCAAAATGGCCTACATAGAGAAATCAACTATCACACCACAAATGTTAACTGTGGTGCCTTCTTCTTTGTTGTTCCAAAATTGGTATGTTTCCCCTAAGTACTAGGCATTGCTTTCAGAGTGGATAGGCCATAACAGGGACCCTGTGAGGTGGTCCCTAATAGCCTTAGGAGCAAACTCTATAAAAGATTCAAAGTTTAATTCCACAATCACTGCAGTGAATGTGGACTTTTCGTGGATAGCCTGAACACAATCTTGGGGCAACGTGAGATGTCCCTGTTCAGGCACTGCAGCAGCTCCTCCTTATGCCTACCTGGATTGTATAGAAGTAGGGTCTTCTTGATGAATGCTAAATGATTATGCCTCCTACTCTGCATGTTTTCTAGTAGGATCTTGTCTTCTTCCTCTCCTAGGTCGTTTACTTCCACCTTGAGTAGGACTTCCCTGTTGTCCACGTTTCGAGGCCATTTGCAATCACACGGGGCCAAGTGTTAGTAAGGTTATTTTCGAAGTTAAGTTATACCATATTGCTTGCCTTAACTAACTGAGTTTATTTTATCTCCATGTGATGTTTCCTGAAAGATTGTAATAGTGAGTCCTATTGCTTAGGTGATTTTCCAATTTTAGTTTCCCAGTATACCTAAGGGGATGAAATGATTTTGGGCATAATTATCCCTATTATTATAATTAAGTACCCTTAAAAGTGTTCTTTGGGCGATGAAAAATTCCAGAAAAGTTATGCGCTCTTCGGTGTATGTCCCTTCCCCACGACTAAGCTGAACACTCCAAGTTCAAGTAGGTTTAGAAGGAACTAAAATCGAAGTACTAGCAAGCCAGATATAGGAAGAAAAGGAAGGGTCTCACACTCGTAAGTCATAGAGAAAAATTCAAAAAACTCACCCACGTGAATGGTGGAAAATGATGTTAAGTGTTGCGGGGGGGTCACATATTTATAGGTCAATGTGATGCGATATCACGTACGTGATATCACAGCCTGACGATGTTTTATGCCCAAGGGAAAATACCGAATTTCTAGGGTGTTTTCAGAAATTAACAATGGAAATGAAGGATGTGTGGCAAGTGTTTAAGGGTTCTAGGGTAATTTAAATAGTTTCGAAGGCACAAATAATTATGTGTGGGTGTAATTGATCCATAAAGCCTCAAGTGGTAAGTGAGAGAAAAAGGCCATGTAATGGTACATAGGAATGTTGGAATTCAGAGGGATAATAGTAGGGAAAGAATATCATGGAAAATATGTTGAGGGTAAGAAATGGTGTGTGTGAGCTGTGTCATANAGTGAGATGAGATGAACTATAGAAGGGATAGTAGAGATTGGGACATGAGGTAACTGACCCAATGCACAATGAATCCTGTGTGTAAAGCATGATTAAGGTGTCATTAACTTGTTGTTCCAAGATCAGGACCAAGTCCATTCCTCTAATCAGTGACACCGCATTATTTCATCCCATGATGAGCGAGTATGAGAGTACCAAAACAACAAGGAGTACGATCACTTGGCATTTTGTTCAAGGGAGGAGTGTGATTTTTGTTTTGTGGCACTGTCGTTTTTTTTATTGCTGAATCTAGAGAAGCTGCCAACCTTCAGGCATGGGTGCATGTCTTTCCAGTGGGACCCCCTAGAACAGCATTGGATTTTTGAGTGCCTTTTGATTACTCTTACTCCCATTTTGCATTAGATCTACAAGGATCCTAGTACAACCACGTTGCATGATAACTCCCACAGATGTCACTAAAGAGAATTCACAAGTCCCCTTGATGTCACACCCTAATCATTCCCTCTTGGTCCATCCTTCTTCATTCTGGGTACAATGAACACAAAATTAATTTTAAGTTTCAGATATGTCAAGAATATCACTGTACACTCAAATAGAACCTCTTATTTGTAGAGTGGATGAGTGGGTGTAATGGGCTCACTATTCAAATAATTGATCACTCGAAGTTGATAACATAGAACACACCTCAACCAACGATCCACATGAGTGTTTTATTCGTAGACGAGATTACTTATAAAAATGTAAAGAGTAAAAAAGACAAAAAGGATAAAACAAGAAATTGAAAAATGAAAAATTGGAAAACAAAAAGTTGTAAAATTAAAAAAAATGAAAAATATTTATTAATCCTACTTGGTATTAGAATGGGGAGTATCCCCCATAACTAAACAGTTGAGGATGGAAAGGATTAATAAATGAAAGATGAGGATCCTTGCATGTTGAAAGTATTGAAACTTGGCCATACTTACCCCATTGGGGTTCACACACTGGATTATAGTAAGCATAGTGGGGCAATTTATGAGATGTGGTTCCTGGATAAAGAGTTGACTCACTATGATACTTGGGATCGTAAGATGGCATGCAAGGATCGGGATGTCGCCCTCCATGGTTGTATTCATTGGGCTGTATGGTTGTTGGAGTGTTAATTGGTGGCCCTGATAAAGTAACATGAGGCGTTGGGTTCGAAGAGAAGGGTGCACCACAGTGTTGGACTTGTGCTGAGTTGGAGGATGCAGTGGCCTTGGAATTGTGTTGTCCCTTCCTAGGGTCATTTCTAAAAAAGGGACGCCTTCGATGTTGCTAAGGTCTCTCACTACTGTTGGCAATAGTAGCACAATTAATGTTCAGGGGTTGTTGTTGTGGTGTAGACACCTTAGGAATAGTTGGTGGCGATGTAGAAGGAGGGAAAGGATGAGAATGTTGAAAATTAGGAGATGTGTAAGGTGCACAAGGTGGTGGTTGTGTTGAGGACATGGGTTGATAGTATTGAGGAGAATGGTAATGTGGCAAGATAGAGTATGTTGACCCAATTGGAGAAACAAGGTATTAGACTAGATAAGCATTTGGATTCAGATGATATGAAGGGTGTCTCCAATTTAGGGGTGGCTTCCCCCATGACTGGGATTGTTGCCACTGTGATCGAACAGAGTATCTCTATACGAACTCTGGATGTAATGTGCTTTGCCAATGCTCATATAGATGTAACAAGGATTGGGCATTAACCCTTGGGTTGATCGTATAGGTAAATGTTGCATTCATACGTATGATTGACAGTTGAGCTCTTATTTTCCTCATCCCTACTTTCTGATTATCTACTAATATTTGGTCCTGCTTCACGAGTTGTCAACACTCTATCTCCAATGATATTGATATATTCTCCACACTTTTCATGCATCCATTCCAGCATCTTATTGATCTTTGCCTCAATTTCATATAATGGTTGTTGTACTGGCAAAGATGGTTCTTCCTCCTTGAGATAGGTTGATTTCTCCTTTTAATGATTATGGACCTTTGTTAAGTTGAGATTTTGGTCCTGTTGATGTTTTTCAACACTCTCCCATCTAGCCATTTCTCCTTCTTCTTTTGCTACCCGCTTAATAAGCTCTTGGACTTGATGGGTTCGTAGTTCGTATAGTTGACCTTGGGCATACCTTCCTAAGGGTTCTCTTGTTTCATCACGAAGCCCATCAATGATATGGTACATTAGCCTTTCCTTGAAGAACTCATGGCCTGGACAGTTGTTTAACAGTGCATAATATCTTTCTAAGGCCATGTCCAAGGGTTTATGTTGTGCTTGTTTCCACTCTTGGATTTGTTTCCTCAAGGCTAACACTCTTGTGTAGGTTTGATATCTTTCACTAAAGAGTTTTACCATTGTTGGCCAACATCATATTGAATTTGGTTTCAACGATCTATACCATACTTTTTCTTGGCCAACGAGTGTCATAGGAAAGAGCTTAAGTTTTTGCCAACAGTTATCAATGTTGTTCCATGTACAAGCATCGTAAAAGGCTTGTAAATGTTGTTGAGGATCTAAGTCATAGCCTCTTGAAAAATTGGGAAAGTTTTTTAAATCGAACCTGGGTAGGCGGCTCTCTTTACGATGCCTTCGGGAGATTTGAACAGCCTCTTGTATTTGCGTTAGGCTTGTAGTGGCCAGTAGGGGTTCATCGTCATCAATTAGGTTATGCTTTCATGCATTGGGACAATTTTGTCTTCATTTATGTTTATAAGAAATCCCCACCTCGGGTTGCGTACTCCAATCTTCATTGTCATATAATTCGTTGATTCTCCAATGAATTTCCTCACTAGGTGTGGCATTATCGTAGTCTTGTAGGAGAGGCATGGTTGTGAAATTGTGTGTAAATTTATATGTGACTTTTTATAATTATTTATTTCTAAAAGATATATCATTAATTCCTATATAGCGACCTTGTATGATATAACTAATCTAGATAACTAGCACCATCCTTGGTAACGGCGCCAATGATGAGTGGCGAGGTACCCCTACACTCAACCATACGAATACGAGCGTTTCACGCATGATTCGGTTAAACTCCGCAGACGGACTAGTTGTGGCATCTAGACAATTAGCCTTAGGTCATAGTTCGCTGTCTTCCTACTTGGACTAGTATTAGCTTTGTCACATATGGTTTGGTCGAGAGTGAGGTGTATGATGTGTTTCTATGCTAATGCTACTCCTGAGGACAATGGAAAGTAATATTGACTAAGCTAAGAGAGAAAGGATGAGAGAGAATCTAGCTAGCCTAAGTGTGATGAGCATCCGTTCCTCGATTATCCGTACACATCTTGGACTTCATGCACGACTACCATTGGGATTACCAAGCGCAAATCCTAGGTACGCTACTGGGTTACCAAGTAGTCACACTTAAATGCTCGTAATCAAGTCATACTCATTCCGCATTTAACAGGAGTTTAAGGGTGAGAAGAGATTAACTAGGAAAGTAGTAAATAACAATTAAATAAATAATTAATCTAAGTAAATGCTGCAATGATGAAGTAATCTCGATCTTTATTTCCAGTCATGTGCGTGTCCAAGTACGTCACACTCGAATAAGGATGCCATACAATTACAATCACCACACTGCGGGCATACACTGGGAGGAAAAGGGTTGAGAGGAAAAACAAGAACTAAAATCAAAACTTAACTCAAAACTAACTTATTGACGCCTATCGGCACTGTCTACCTATTATTTATAGATGAGGAGACATGCTGCAATATCATGTATGCGATATCGTGGATAGGATATCACGCTGGACTAAAATGCGACTCATCACTATGTTACTTTTTAGCTGAGAAGAACTTATTTCTAACTTGTAATCTATTAATTTAATTATTTTATGTTCTTTTTAAACTCTTCATTTACATTTTCTTGTGATGTCTTGTTGTGGTCATCATCATGGTAGCCTTATCCCAATAAAGTAATTAGGCATGTATCTATTGTACATGCATACCATATCCTCTATAAATTCTAAAAAGTAATCTTATCCATGGAAATTCACATGCACTTAAAATTTGATTTCTCCTTGTACTTTTAACAAAATTTAATAAAAAAGAATAATTATGTAAGCAAACAATTTCACTACCTAGGATTAATCCTCCAATCACATAGTGAAATTGATAAAGATGTCAAAAATAGAATTCAGTGAGGATGGTCAAAATGGAGACAGGCTAGTGGTGTTCTAGGTGATACAAGAATACGAATAAAATTAAAGGGGAAATTTTGTATGATAGCAATTAAATCTACTATCTTATATAGTGCTAAATGTTGGGTAGTACAAAAAAAGCATGAACAACAAATCAATGTAGCATAAATGCAAATGCTTAGATGGATGTTGAGTGTTACTAGAAGAGATAAACTACATAATACAAACATCAAAGGAAGACTTGGAGTAGCTTCTATTTTAGGTAAGCTACAAGAATGATGGCTTAGATGGTTTGGACAAATGCAAAAAAGATAATACAATAAGCCTATAAATAAAGGCTGCAACATCACTATTCCAAGAAGGTGATTGAAAGGAACACCAAAGAAGGCATGGGAAAAAAATAATCGAAGATGATTTGAAGAAGCTACAAGTAAATAAGGATCTAGCTCTTCAGAGAGGCAAATGGCGAAAAAGAACTCATGTAGCTTACTCCATTTTGTTGAAACAAGGCTAAGATAATTGTGATGATGATGATAGTATTACTCACATTTTGCTCTTTTTAAGATATTCTAAGTTATGCTAGATTCATCATTAGCTACAACTAATTTCTTAAAGATTGTAGAGAAAATAAATATCATTTATAGGTAATGACTAGTTAAGATGTAGTGGGCATGAACTTTTACATTTATAGATTATGGAATTTATTTTTAAAATATTAAATTTCATTACACATTACTCATTTAGAAGTAGAATCTTTTCTTGAAATCAAAATCACTTTTAAGGTAATCGTGAAAAACATAAGGTATTTTAGTTTTAGTTTTATAAAGTTCTATTAACACACTCATTTTATATGAGGAATATGTGAATGTCTTATTTTGATGTAATAATGTTTTAGTTTGTGATGTCATCTTAAAACATTTATGATTTTTGAGATGCTACCAAATTTCAATGGACTCTTATTTGGACTCCTAAGAGGTGTTAAACTGTATTCATTGTCGGCCCCATGAGTACATACTGTTTTTCTACGAGCGTAGCTACCCATAAATTTCTTCACAATGATTACGTGAAAATGTATTTTAATGTAAAACATCCTTTAAAATTATATATATCCTTGCTTTCCAGTTTTTTATATTAATATATAAAAATGCCTCAAACATAATTTCAAATTTTTCATATATTTTATTATAAAATGTCATTTAATATTTTTGAATATTAATATATTAAAAATATTCAAGTTTGTTGATACTCTCGTGCAACCAAATTCATGCGTAAAAGTTTTTGTTTCTTGATTCCGAAGTTTATTAATGCATCTTGCATATGACCGTCGTTGCATGAGGGCATGGTAGAGAGAGGTGGGTTTTTAATTGAAATCATAAATGGCTGTTATGTATTCCAGGGTTTTGAAACTTATAAGTTGATTCGGTTTTTTATAGGATGCTTATAACACCATAACTAAATTTCATTAGCCAGCTTTTTGGTTTGAGCTTTCTTGGTTCAGGGTTATCAACAATATAAAATGTCCTCTTCATTGCTGAAATAGAACAAACGGTATCCTCGTAGAATTGATACTAGAATGTATCGTCGGAGAATTTTATATTAGAATGGTTCTTAATTTATTATCCTGTAAGAAAAACTTAAATCCCAAGGCCTGTATGTCTGGTAAAAAAATGGCGCAAAATTTCAAATGCTCTACCACCACGGACCATGCATGCTAGCCTGAATCTTGGATCCAGCTTAGCTGCACATCATCTGGACCTGAATCTTAGAAACAGAATCCTGGAAGAAAACCATGATTTTCCGGAAACCCAATAACAAGAACTGCAAAGCCCATACTGTTGGCAAATAAATAATTCACCATTACAAAAATATGAGCTGAACCAGAAGGCTAACCTCTTCGAGGATAGAAATATAATATGTGCAAAATCATAACGAAACTTCAGCACACCCACTAAATTTAAAATGATCAAAGCTTCAATTTAGGGCGATGGAGGGAGGTCCAGCAGAGTGAAGAGATCCACTGAGCGCTCTTGGGGTTCGTAAAAATAGCAGAGATGAGCTTTCAGTATAGGGTCCTCATCAACACCATAATCATCGACAGCGAAATCATGCCCGCCTGCAGTAGTGATCTTGCTGCAACCTACTTCACTCAGGGGTGATGCCGCTGCAACGGCAACGGGTTCTTGCTGCTGCACCAAATTTTCATTATGGTTCATGAAATCACCGCAACCAGAACCAACAGAGGAAGCAGAAGAACCACCAGAACTACAACCGCTGCATAATAAATAACGGTTACCACGACCACAAAAAACATGCTGCGGATACTCTTCTTGGGACTTTTCTTCACACTGTTGTTGTTGCTGCTGCTGCAGAAGACGAGCTTTCCGTTCATCCCCATCAACACCAACAACCTGCTCGCCTGATGCAAGTGGCTTATTATCCAGTATCCAACCCTGCAAATATTTAACCTGGTTCAGCAAAACCAAGGCATCAGATGCAGCGGATCCATTGCTGTTGCCGGAATTTGCTTTAGCTTTACGTGCAGATGCCGCTGCACTTGTTTCATACTGATGATGATGCTGAATCCAAGCACCCTGCAAATCTTGCGGATTATGGCTCAACAAATTGGACGAAACAGGCGCAACAGAAGAAGCAGCAGAAGAATAATTCCCAGTAACAGAAGCAGCAGATGAGCAGTTCTTCCCGGTAATGAGAGCAGCAGTAGGCCTAGAAGGAACGTAACCATAATCCCAAGTCCCAGTAACAGGAGGAGCATTAGTGGAAGAAACCAAACGATAATGTCGACCAGCAGTGGAAGAAACATAGCCATAATTTTGCTGATGATAACGATCGGATTGGTCATTGCTGGACTCTGCAATTTTGTTGAGGGGCACAGTTTGTTTAGGGCGACGGCGACTGCTGCATCTGGGGTACTGTTTGCCGCCGAGAGTGAATTCGCGTTTTGTGCAAGAGAGGCAAGTGTAACGCACCTGAAGAACATAAGATGAACTGTTGTCAAAGTAGCGGAATCTGGTTTTGTTGCCGAGACAGTGAGGACATGTGGGTTTCGGAGAATCTGGCTTTCTGAGTTTCTTTCTAAGCTCCGCCATAGCAGGTGTTTGACTGGAAGCTTTGGACAGCCTGATCTTGTAGAACCTGTAACCACTGTGTTCGTCTTGCCTCTGGTGATCAATTCTGACTGCCTCCTCTCCCAGGTGACCTTTGATCATGTTCAAAACTTCTTCGTCCATCTCCCCAAAGCTCCAACGCCCACTTCAACTCACCAATCTCTGCGTTTCCAACTCCTTTTGCGTTCTGTCACTGCTTGATTTTTCAATGCTAACAGTGCTACTGGAGATTTAATAGATTATTGTACGCTCCGTACACAGCAAGCAAAAACTTTTACGAACTTGCTGTTTTTCTATTTTTTGATCTTCGCACGTCCCTGTCGTTGTAAAATTCCAACAAAATCTTTTGTTGTTTCTAAAATCTAGCGAGTTACTTTAAAGACCTAAGTTTTTAACTTTGTGTTATCTCCAAGCTTTAATTGTACCTTACAAAAACTCAAAACAGGCAAATTACATCCACTAATTTCGGAACAGGTCGACACGTAAAAATAGCAGCAACGTAGATCAAAAATATCTGTGATGTTTATACTTAATTTATACCCAAAATTTTTTAACAAAAGTACACGTGGATGCACGGTAGACTGCCGCCAGGATAGCAAGGTGAGGCGCGACCGGCATTAATAATTTGTTTCATATACTACTGAATGCATTCTGTCCTTAAATTTAAAGTTAAAATAAGGGTAAAATTTTCCTCAAAAATACTTGAAGACATTATCCTTTTTCCAGTAAGAATGGAAAACTTCCAGTTAAGTGAGAAATAGAGAAAGCAATATTTGGAAATTTACCCCTGAAACTTTGTTTTAAACAACTTCAAACTATAACTTAACATTGTCTATAAGAATTAAATCTTTCAAATCAAGAGTCTTGTTAGTAGGCTAACACCTCATTGTTATCTTTATTATTTTAAAACTAATTATTGTTGGCTACATCTCAACCACGCATTAATAGTAATGTTATTTATTCTCTCTTTAATCCTTATGAAATCAATTAGGCAGCTCGTTGTCTTGTTAGGCAACAAGTTGCCAATTTGAGGCACACTTAAGGTATTGTTATATTCCTCTATAATTCTTTTAAAGTATTACATTGGCTATATATGTATTGGGGTGTATGTATAGGCATTATTTCATGTCATGACATTACTTTCCCTTATGAAATCAATTGCAATTGATCATTGCCTATTCATTGACAATTGACATGACTAGTTGACAATCTCACTAACATACCTAGCCAACACTACTAATTCTCCAACTTTTTAACCATTGGGATCTACCATGCTTGAGTGGCACATTAGTTGTAACAAGGGAAGAAAACACTAAGCTATTCCTATTGATGGATTTTACTTGTCGAACTGTATTGTGGGATGTAGCTGCAGGTTTGATTTAATAGTGAATCCAAACTATGATCTTAGATCAAGCCCCCCTATTGAGTGGGGAGGGTGTGTAGTTGTGTATTAATGATTGGATCCTTGGGTAGGGAATGGCATCTTGAGAGCCAATGAAAAACATATGATTTAGCCATTTCTCGAGTGATGTCTACATCTTGCAAGGATGCCATTTAATAAAAGCAAAAGAAATAAAAGGGGGAGTAGGAGACCAAATAATCATCCATTACATTTTAAGCCATGCATTGCAAAGGTTTTTGAAACATCAAGATTGCTTAATCACTTCCTGACTCTATGAGCTACCATATTTTTGAACAGTGATTAGATGCCATGATAGCTTGGGATGGTTGGTGTGCTCAAGGTCGAACACAAGTTGTACCATACACTCTTGAAGATGTAGCCCTTTCCTAGTTAAAAAGATATAAGTTTCATGAGCAGCAAGGTACCCCTATGCTCAACCATACAAATCACAAGCATTCATGCACGATGTGGTCGAATTCCGCAAACTTTGTAGTTTCCGATGCACAGTCTTCTAGGAAGTGAATATTTGCCTTAAGATTAATCATTGTCTTCCCAATTACACTTGTGATGTACACTGGTATGGTTAAGTGTAATTGAGGCATATGATTTTTTATCATTTTATATTTTATGGTTTGGTGTTCAAAGGGACATAAAAGTAATTAGATTAACTAATTTAAATTAACTAATTAACTAGTGCCTGACTAGTCCTAACATAAGCATTTAGTCCCACTTTTCGCACACGTCTTGAACCCATATATCCATTGCTAGGTTACCAAGCGCTACATTGTTGGGCATACCAAGTAATAATGCTGCTGGGATTACCAAGCGAATATGCGTTATGCTCAAAGTGGTTGCACTTATGTGTTTAATCTATTTCACTTATCTTACTTAATTGCTTGATTAGCTTAATTACTAAAAATCATTTAATAAATAATTAAAAACATTACATGCATAAATGAAATATTTAATTTATCCAAAGTGTTGCAAAGTTTATTAGAAAGCTTGTCTTTATTATTGCACACACTGTTGTTCTCAGGTACAACAATGCTCAAATAAAGATCTATACACCCAATGACTCTTGTTGTGGGCACTCGAGCAAAATATTCTAACTCTCAAATGAACAAATTGCAAGAGCTTTTCTACTACTAAAATCTCAATGCCATAAATGCGGCTGGTAGGCATGTATTTATAGGTGAAAAGCAAACACTGCATCGACGGGGCCTCGTTGATGCATGATATAATGCATTGATGAGGCCTCATCGATGTAACCAATAAAACTGTGACTCATCATACCCCCATGACTGAATGAAAACTCATCATTAAGTTCTTTTACAAAATTGGAAAGGTATGGGATTATTGTCTAATCTTTCACAAACAAAACAGACTGACTCAACAAAAATGGAGTGCTTGAGTGTACAGATCAACACATTACAAAAATGGTAGTGTTCATGACATAAAATTGAACACCATGACATGACTCTTCAAAATTGGATAGCATGTTCCTTGATGATCTAAAGTTTGGTGAAGAAGATCATATAGTCCTAGGTAGCGATGGCTCCTAAGGTTTTGAGGGACCTTCATCGGCTTCATGCATGTGCGATGGTTGAGGCAGTTATGGCTATCCTACTGTTACTGTGACTTCTAGTGGGAGGCGGAAAGCATCCAACAATGCTTTCATTTTCTCCTCCTTACTTCTAGGATCATGCATCGTCCACTTGGCTTTGCCAATGTGGGTCAGAACGGGCACATCCTAGGGACATGGAATTGTTGGAAACAACTCCTTTGCATTGATAAACCAAGCAACAAATTGTTTGTATTTAATGTTGAATGCTTTGATTGTATCCTTTAGCTCCTGGTAATCATTCATCCTTTTGGCTGGGTTCTCAGTGGTTGATTGTTGATCTGTGAATTGTGCTCTAAGAACTTTGAGTTCAGTGTTTGTAGTCTCAAGCTTTTGCTTGGTGTCTTTACGGTGCTTGAACTCTACCTCGTATACCAAATACAAGCTAGCCACTTGTTTCTCTAACTTTGACTGTGGCTGTTCGGCAGTTAGAATAGCCAGGTTTGCATAGCAGAGATTGGCTAACTCCATGTATTCTATCATTTCTTCTATCTGCAACTCCTTTAGGTGGATCTCTGCTTTGTTGTAGGCATCAATCCCATCAACAATGAGCTACGAAAATTCTTTTTCTTATTGGAGTTGTTGGAGAGCTTCATTTATCTTTAGCTTTTTCATTTGGATGTGCTTCTTGTTTACTTCCTTCTGCAGGCCAACTTGGTCGTTATAGTGATTTTTAACTTTTTCAAACTTCAAGGCTTCATTTTTTCAGGCGACAATCTTGATAGTAGATTTTTGGAGTAAGACACAAGCTTCCTTCATTGACAGATTCTAATTCTCTATGGCCAATTTCCTCAATTCCATATTCATCCTAGCTAGCTACTCCTATTGTTGATGAATAAATTCTTGCATTTGTTCCTTCTGGGCACAATATTACATAGTTGATGATTTTGTGTGGTTAGAGCCTCATTCTCTTGGTGCATCTAAGTCAAGTCCTTTTGAATTGAATATGTCTTTGCCTCTGTTATGGACTGGTTAAAGATGGCCATTACTACCTTCTTCTTAGCCTTTCTAAACCATTCTTGAAGTTGTTGGAAAGCTTCATCCCTAGTTATTGTTGGGCTGAGTAGTGTAGGGTCAGCAAGGTAGGCACGTAATTCGACAACCTCTACGACCAAGCATTGATTTTGTGCTTGAGCCATTTCGAGTTGCCCTTCCAGGATGTTGCATTTGCCCCTGCATCCAATAGCTCTGACTGGGTTGTAGTGATGTTATCCAAAAAATCAAAGATATTTGGAATCGGTTGCCTAGTTCCTGCTAGTCGATCCAGCAATTCTTCATGTTGGGTTGCATTTAGTTTTTTGTTGACCATGCTTGCAGACGTCTGCACATCTCAAAGTGTAGATACATCTAGTACAGATGCCATAAGTGCATTGAGTGCTTCAACAACACAGTCAAAAACTACCTTAGCCATCGTCTCTTACCCTTGGTGGTGCATCACTAGGATAGTGGCCCCTTCACCTTCCTCCAAATGCACTAAGAAGGTGGTGGCATTCTCAAAGATTTCTGAGAATAAATGGTGTTGAGATAATGACACCATCACCTCTCAAGCATTGGGATTAGACCTCACGAACAACTACATTTGTTGGGTAGAGGATATTGGTCCACCCCTCTCCATCTAGCTGATTGTTCAAGGCACCTCATTAAGGTGACTCATTGTTGGTTGATACATAGATAAATCTACACTACTCATCCTTGCACACTACTCTTGCTCATGCAAGAGCTACTCTTGAATTTTGTACAAGCGCTCAATGGCTATGTGGGCCTTTGACATTGTTTCTTGAGTAGGTGGTGGTGGTGATGGTTGCTCCTCTTGAATTGTAGTCGATGTCTTTTCCTTCATGATTTTGGATCATGAGGCCAAAGGAGCATGCTTAATTGTGTTGTTGGCATAGTAGATGATTCTTGTCCTTTTGTAGAGTTTCCAAATGAGGCATAGAAAGGGTAGGGTTTTCCTTCCACATTCATTTTCCTTGAAACATTTTTCAATCTCTAAATAAATGAGTTGAGGAAGGTTCACAGGAAATCTCTCGCTTAGAGCAACGCATGCTTGGGTGCAGAAGGTGGTCACCTTGTTGGGCCTCACTGTTGGATTGAGGTGATAGGCCGCAATTTTGAAATAGATGCACTACACCGATGTGAGTGCGTTGTACTCCTTACAATCAACCCCGTAACATCGCTGAGTTCACTCTTTTTTGGCCTCAAGATCACTTTTCATTGATACTTTTTCCAACTGTGTTCCAATGTCAGGCAACCCCAGTGCCTACGTGATAGCCTCAGCCGATTAGGACACCTAAATATTCTTGATTTTGATTGTGGACCCTAGCCTTCTATTGTTTTAGAAGAGATATGTCTTTCCTATATACTATTCCCCTATGGATGTGATGATTGGCCACATGGGAGAGGTTTGCAGTTGCATTTTAATGTTTGCTGGAGCTTTCTCTAGGAATGGCTCGAAGTTTATTTCTTGAAGAATTGATCATTAAATCTCTTGGGACCTGATGATGTTAAGGCATGCTTGAGTCAAAGTGACTTCAAGCCTTGGTGCGAGTCCTAGCACTTCTCCTCATTGTGATTATTCTGTGCGAACTTCTTCTTCTAGAATTTGTTGAATAGATTCCACCCTAGGCTCCTCATGAAGAGGTCCTATTGCATGGGTTGCTTTTGGTGATTCTTGGGCTTGTTCTTGTTGACCCCTTCCAACTTTGGGCCATTTCTCCCTTGGTTGATAAGGTTCTCCTTACTGTGGGTGCTTAGGTCTTGCTACCATCTGTAATCACAATAATACCATGGGTTAGTAGTTGTTGTGTAACATGAAGCAATTGGGATACCTTTATCTCTTTAGTATAGTTACACTTGGCTAAATTGTGATTATGGTTGATTTAATTACTCTAATCATTATTTTATTCATGTGTTATTATTAATAAATCATCCCAAAGGTTGTTGAAAGGGTTAACTCTTGAAAAAATTGATGTTTGTATATTGTTAAGGTTATTAATCCTTTGGGCAAGTTAGAAAAAATTTTCAAAATTTTCATTGAAAACCTTAAGCTTTGTAGTCCCCATGATAAAGAGCTTACCTCTGGTAGTTGCAAGATTGAAAAATGGAGTGATTTGGACAAATAGTTGGAAAGTTAAGGGCTCTGGAAGGTTTTGGGCTCTAAAAAATGGAAAAAACTCATGCGTTATGAGGCAAATGACAAAAATTTCTAAGTGTGTGGTAGTATATATAGGATTTTTGCACTGCATCGACGAGGCCTCATTGACGTAGCTGACTGCAACACAGCTATTGACCACCATATATGATCATTAACTTTGGTCAAACTTGCAAAATGCAAAGAATTTTTGAATGAAATTGGGATCAAATGAAAGCTCAAAAGTCTAAGAACAGTATGAAAATATGAGAAGAGGTGTTGGAGCTCATAAATTTGGAAAAATGGAGAAAAATGATTCAAGGGATTAATGAAATAAAAGGTTAAGGAGCATTGAGCAAAATACCCAATGGAATATGTGAAAGATAGGATTATAGCAATGTCTAAGTGATGAGTTATCATTTTGTTGGCTGCGATATTATAGCCTAGTTTTGATATCACATACGCGATATCGCAGCTTGTTTCCTCATCTATAAATAAGAGGTAGATAGATCTGGTAGGCAATTTTTGGAGAGTTAGTATTTAGTTTCAGATTTTTAAAGTAGTTTTTCTCTTAATCCTTTCCTCCCAGTGCATGCTTGTAGTGTGGTGATTATAATTGTACGGCATCCTTATTCAAGCGTGACGTACTTGGACACACACATGACCAGAAATAAAGATCAAGATTACTTTATCATTGCAGCATTCACTTAGTTTAATTATTCATTTAATTGTTATTTACTGCTTTCTTAGTTAATATCTCTCTACCCTAAACTCCTATTAAACGCAGAATGAGTACGACTTGATTACGAGCATTTAAGTGTGACTACTTGGTAACCCAATAGCATACCTAGGATTTGTGCTTGGTAATCCCAGCAGTAGTCATGCATGAAGTCCACGATGTGTACGGATGATTGAGGAATGGATACTCATCGCACTTAGGCTAGCTTACATTCTCTCTCACCCTCTCTCTCTTAGCCTAGTTAATATCATTTTCCATTACACCCAGGAGTAGCATTAGTATAGGAAACACATCATACACCTCACTTTGGACTAAACCATACATGACAAAGTTAACACTAGTCCAGATGGGAAGACAATGAACTACGACCTAAGGATAACTATCTTGATACCACAACTAGTTCGTCTATAGAGTTTGACTGGATGGCATGTGAAACGCTCGTATTTGTATGGTTGAGTGTAGGGGTACCTCACCACTCATTATTGGCGCCATTGCCAGGGATGGTGCTAGTTATTGAGATTAGTTATATCATACAAGGTCGCTGTATAGGAATTAACGATATAGCGTTTAAGAAGAAATAATTATAAAAAGTCACATATAAATTCACACACAATTTCCCAACCATGCCTCTCCTACAAGACTACAATAATGCCATACCTAGTGAGGAAATTCATTGGAGGACCAACGAATTATATGACAATGAAGATTGGAGTATGCAACCTGAGGTGGGGATTTCTTATAAACATAAATGAAGGCAACGTCATCCCAACGCATAGAAGCATAACTTACTCGATGACGATAAACCCCCACTGGCCACTACAAGCCTAATGCAAATACATGAGGCTGTTTCAATCTCTCGTAGGCATTGTAAAGAGAGCTGCCTACCTAGGCTCAATTTAAATAACTTTTCCAATTTTTCAGGAGCTATGACTTAGATCCGCAAAAACATTTACAAGCCTTCTACGATGCTTTTGCATGGAACAACATTTATAATGGATGGCAAAAACTCAAGATCTTTCCTATGACACTCGTTGGCCAAGAAAAAGTGTGGTATAGATTGTTAAAAAAAAATTCAATATGACGTTGGCCAAAATTGGTAGAACTCTTTAACGAAAGATATCAAACCTACGCAAGAGTGTTGGCCTTGAGGAAACATATCCAAGAGTGGAATCAAGCACAACATGAACCCTTGGACATGGCCTTAGAAAGATATTATGCATTGTTAAACAACTGTCCAGGCCATGAGTTCTTCGAGGAAAGGCTAATGTACCATATCATTAATGAGCTTCGTGATGAAACAAGAGAGACCCTTGGGATGTTTGCCCAAGGTCAACTATACGAACCACAAACCCATAAAGTCCAAGAGCTTATTAAGCAGGTAGTAAAAGAAGAAGGAGAAATGATTAGATGGGAGAGTGTTGAAAAACATCAATGGGACCAAAATCTCAGCTTAACAAAGGTCCATAATCATCAAAAGGAGAAATCAACC
>MNCI01029990.1:139183-174246 GCA_015680685.1 Gnetum montanum | reverse complement strand
GATCAGCATTGTATTCCCCTTCAAATCGTGGGATATTGTTCATGTTTAAACATTTGATCCAACTATCTTTTAAATGCCTTGTGGAAATCCTAACTACCTCCGTTATGTCAAGCATACTTCAGGTTGCGAGTAGGGGCTCATCATAATCATCTCTTTCATGATGCCTGTGATGTATACGTTGTTCCCTACTTTCCCTACGTCCTTACCCTTGTCCTCTCTCTTGACTTTCCCGTCGAGGTCTCTCGTTTTGTCTACCTTTATCCTCTCCGTTGTGTCCATGATGGCTGCGCCCAGATGTGGAAGGAGAGGGTGAGTGATGTGAAGAAGGGAAAGAAGAAGGGGAACCATCGCCATGATGATGTTTCTTTCCTTCTCTACAGTTGCTATGGCCCCGATCGTGGTGACAATCTAAGTGCTCGTCCTTAGCATGAGTGGTTGTTTCCTTTGTGAACAGTTGGTGCTCATGGGTGTCAGAACCATGGTTATGTATCATTGATCGTAGGTTCTGATACCCTTCCTCCTCACCATCGTTAGGATGGGGAACATCATTTGCTAAAGAACCTGTTATAAGGGGTTCCTCATCTCCTATTTTACTAAGGACGTGCGGACCTTTATCCTTCAAAAGTATATGTTGGCTCTCCTACCTTGAGTCCCTCATACATTGTGCTTCTATGGGATGATAATCCCTCATATCAAAGTCTTCAACAACATATTTAGCATATAATTTAGTCATGCCTATTTGTGCCAAGGCACGGAAAAGCATGTGAGAGACTAATCGATTTGGGGGTAACACGATGTTACCTTGCAAATCTCTCCATCACAGTTGTTCGTCTTGATGGAGGATAAAGGTAAAGTTTGGAATATACTCATCAGGATGAGTATAAACTATCTTGTATTTTTTAGGACTTGGTTGATTTCAGCTATGTGTTTTATGTTGTCGACTGTCTCGTGTATGGTCCTTAGGTGGTGAGTTGCTTTGATGAGAAGAAGACATTGTTATCGGTGTGCTAATTTTACGATTATAAAAAAATTTTATCTTGATTAACCCGAAGGTTTGTTTAGGCTCCCAACGATGTGAGTGATATCCTTTATGTTCTATTTGGCGCACAAACACTTAGTCCCCGGCAATGGCACCAATGATGAGTGGCGAGGTACCCCTACACTCAACCATACGAAACGAGCATAGCATGCACGATCTGATCGAACTCCGCAGACTAAGTGCCTACATGCCCCATGGAACACTTGGGGTTAATCATTCGTTGTCTTCCTATACTTACTTGTGTTTGTCACAGTGTATGGTTAAGTAAGTCTGAGGTATATGATTTTTATATCTTTTTATGTTTTTCTCCTATGCTATCGAGGTGAAGGGTTGAGAAACTAACTAACTCTAACTAATGAACTAAGTCTAAATTAACTAGCATCAACATCTATTCCCACTTACCGTACACACCCTAAACTGATGCAACTGCGACTACCAAATGCTAATCATTGCTGGGATCACCACGCGTAACACACGTGCTCAAAGTGGTCGTAGTGAGGCACTTAACTAGGAGGAAAGGGTTGAGAGAATCTATCTAGCCTAAGTGCGATGAGCAGCTAATTCCTTGAATAACCATACACATCTAGGACTACCACTAGGATTACCAAGCGTAGATCCTGAATATGCCACTGGGTTACCAAGTAGTCACATGAGATGCTCATAATCAAGTTGTACTCATACCGCATGCAATGAGCAACCGATTCCTTGACTATCCATACACATCCTTAGATGCTCGTAATCAAGTCGTACTCATACCACATTCTAGGTGTTTAAGGGTAAGAGAGAAATAATAAATAAAATCCTATTCCATGCATTGCAAGGTTTATCCGGAAAGCTCGTCTTTATTTCTGTACACAACTTATGTTCAGGTACAATGTTGCTCGAATAAAGATTTGTTCACTTTTAGGACTCCTACTACGGGCACATGGAAATTATTCTATCTCTGGAGTGATCAAACTACCAGAGTTTCCCTACTTCTAACTTAGGATGGAAAATAAGGGGAGTGCCACCTCTTATTTATAGATATGACGGTAGACCACGATATTGCATACGCAACATCGTAAGGAAAGACGTGATATTGCGGTGGCTGCGATATCGCAGCTCATGCAAATCATGTCTCATTAGATGGGAACCATACCATGTAAATACTTTTATTAACTTTCTATTAGTGGTTGGAATGGAACAGTAAGAAGTTCATGAAGAACACTCAAGCACTCAAGCAAGTAGAAGAGTACAAAGAGTATTAAGTTTCCTTGAAGTCATACCCTTTACAAACCTTTGAATCCTTCCTAATTTCATAACTACCAAGATCACTGATTGATTAAAAGTTTCTTTAATGGAAGGGACCTCAAATTCCCAGAACAAGGAAAACCATAGAGTTTCTTGGATGGGTGGGTGATGTGGCCTTACTATCTGTTCCATGAAAAATAAACCATGTCATAGTCATTAGACATCAGAATTCAAAAATAGAAACTAGATATCGACAATCACAATATTAAGCATAAGCCATCATTAGTAAATAATAACAGTGGCACTGTGTCCTGTGGCAATAAAGAAATTTTATTAGCAAAGCGAGAAAATCTCACACTTGAAGAAAAAAAATAAAACAAAGTAAGATATATAAGAA
The DNA here is from genome assembly GCA_015680685.1 of Gnetum montanum. Classification (NCBI taxonomy): domain Eukaryota; kingdom Viridiplantae; phylum Streptophyta; class Gnetopsida; order Gnetales; family Gnetaceae; genus Gnetum; species Gnetum montanum. The sequence goes on along the minus strand of MNCI01029990.1, from coordinate 171,580 downwards.
AGTGTAAAATAATCATGAAAGGTTCAAATGTACTAATGATGGTGTAAAATTAGTGATGAGTGGCGAGGTACCCCTACACTCAACCATACGAATACGAGCGTTTCACGCACAATCCGATCGAACTCCAAGGACTAAGTGCTTATGCGCCTTAATGGAACACTCAAGATTAATCAATCATTATCTTCCCAAAGTTACTTGTATTGTCACGGTTGTATGGTTAAGTAAGCTTGAGGTATATGATTTTTATAGCTTTTGTATTTTTTTATGTCTTCTACTAATAAAGGAGAGGGAGAGAGAACTAAGGGGCTAACTTACATTAACTATTCATTAATTAAGTTCTAAATGTTCCTAACACCAATATCTGTTCCCACTTACCGTACACATCCTGAACCAGTGCAACGCTGTTGGCATTACCAAATGCTAATCGTTACTGGGTTACCAAGTGCTACACGCAAGCTTGAAGCAGTCATACTGTGTGTATTTAACTAAAGGGGTTGAAGGTTGAGAGAAATATTAATTAACTAGAAAAGTGTTAAAAATCATTAATTACTAATTAGCTTAATTTGTATGCTACAAGGTTGATGAGTGGTGAGATACCCCTACACTCAACCATACGAATACAAGCGTAGCATGTGCGATCCAGTTGAACTCCGCAAACTAAGTGCCTACACGCCCATAGAACACTTAGGGTTAATCATTTGTTGTCTTCCCAGACTTACTTGTAGTTGGCACGGTGTATGGTTAAGTAAGTCTGAGGTATATGATTTTTATAGCTTTTTATGTTTTTGTCTCCTATGCTAACAAGGTGAAGGATTGAGAAACTAATTACTAACTCTAACTAATGAACTAAGTCTAAATTACCTAGCGTCAACATCTGTTCTCACTTACCGTACACACTCTGAACTGATGCAACCATGGCTACCAAACACTATTCGTTGCTGGGATCACCACGCGTAACGCACGTGCTTGAAGTGGTCATACTAAGGCACTTAACTAGGAGAGAAGGGTTGAGAGAGAAAGCAGTAAATAATAGATAATAAATAACAAATAATAAATAACAGTAAATAAAATACTAATTAGCCTATTCCATGCACTACAAGGTTTATCCAAGAAGCTTGTCTTTATTGCCGTACACAAACTTGTGTTCAGGTACAATGTTTGCTCGAATAAAGATCCGTTCACTTTAAGACTCCTACTGTGGGCACATGGAAAATATTCTATCTCTGGAGTGATTAATCTACTAGAGTTTCCCTACTATCTATCCTAGGATGAGGAAACAAGGAAGAGCTGCCTCTTATTTATAGATATGATCAAGCGATATCACAGCCCATGCGATATCATGTCCCATCAAAAGTTTATCATAAAGTTCATATTTATTGCCATACAAAAAATTATGCTTAGGTACAAATTGCTCAAATAAAGATCCGTTCACTCTATGACTCCTACTGTGGGCACATAGAAATAATTCTAACTCTGGAATAAAAAAACTCCAAGAGTCTGGCTAAGGGTCTAAATATAACTACCTTAGAACCAAGGGTGCCACCTCTTATTTATAGAAGATGAGGCAAGACATGATATTGCGTATGTGATATCGTGTGGTGGATGTGATATCGCGTATGTGATATCACGATTCATCATGCCCCCATGACTGAATGAAAACTTCTCCTTAAGTTCCTTACAAAATATTGGGAAGGTGTGGGATTATTGACTTGAATGACAACTAATAGTGAATGGGATGACATTTGAATGGGTCAACATTACAATACATGACAACATTAGTTTTCATGACTACAAGAGTGAGAACTATACATAATTTACATCCAGCCTTATTTGGCAGCTGAAAGAGAAGAGAAGAAGATGTGTTGCTGCCGACGCCAAGATTGCATTTTCCATTGTCCATCCATAACTATGCCATCAATCTTGTTCCTTGCATAATTGTTCCAGCACCAGTCCATCCTAAGTGTTTCCTCCAGGTCTAGTCCATTGTTGTATGATTGCCATCTACACACACAACACAGTCACATATGAGCAAGGATAAGTAAATCACAATACAGTTGATATCTTGCCTCGGTGTAAGATCCATTGGTTGAGTTGTGATATGGCCAATACAGATTCTAGAGATATAAGACTGGTGAGTACCCAAGGTGTAGGGGTTAGGAAAAATTGAAAAAATTGGACCAGGGCCCCCATGACTAAGAGTGATCCTCCAGTAGCGATAGAATGGAAAAGATAAGAAATAAGAAAGATGGAGAAAAAGAAACAATGGCAATGCCAATAAAATGGATGTCAGAGATGGGAATGAACAAAACAAAAAATGTTGATTGCAGAAATGTATAAGGGAAAGAGGTTAATTGATGCACCAAATAGGAATTCCAGTGGGTCCTCCCCAAAGCAGGCTCATGCCCTTAATGCCCTAACAAACCCACATTCAAAGAGTCCTTAGGCTCTGGAAATGTCGTTTGGAAGTAAGAGTGAAAGACTTAACCACACGAATTCACCAAAGAAAAAACAATGCATCAACCAAAATATAGGCTACTGATACAATCGGTAATGAAGTGGGAAATGGAGAAAGAATGATGGGAAGAAGAGAATGGAATGGAGTCCCAAGAACAAGGTGGTGTATAGCCCCTTGTGTATTTATGGTTAATGTAACTGAGTAGATCTCACTCCAAATCTAGCCTCAAACAAACCACATCTAGTGACTTTACATTAATACACTTGGCCAATCCATCCACTTGAAGTAACAAGAATGCTTCTACCAAAGAGTTAAAACCATTCCGAGGAAGATGAGAAAGGGAGAAGTAGGAAGCAAGAAAGGACCTTAGTTAGAGGGAACATGTTTATTTAGTTCAATGACCAATGCTTGTAGCCCAGATGATTCTTTTGTCTAAGGGGTGTGCTTTGAATTCTCACTGTTATTTTTTTTTTTTTTTGCATGAGAACCACACCATGCAAAGACTTATTTTTATTGGCTCAGCTTCTCAATAATGGAGCAATGTTGGAATGGTAAGGAAAACTCAAGAAGAAAACATCCAATAACCCAAGAGAATAGCTAGCACAAATGTATCGAATCCCGTTGAAGTCACACCATTTTCAGTCCTTGAGTCTTTCCTTAGTTTGAGAAATGCCCAATCGCCAAATTCGTTAATAGTTTTATTATTAAAGAAGGGGACTGTATAGTTCCAAGCCAAGAGAGACCATAGAAATTCATGGATGCATGGATGATGTGGACTTATTGCCTATTATATCAAAAGAACCATATCTTAGTATTAACATTATAACTCAAAGGTAAAAACCAAACATTAGCAATCAATAGAATATAGTTCATACCACCATCACGAGCACTTATTAAGTGACGAATCTAACAAAACAAAAACAACAAAAAAAATAGTCACACAAAGAAATGAGAAAGTATAAATGATGTTGCAAAATAAAAACAAGAAAAATTAAAGAAATTTGTAAAAAAATGTGTAAAAAAAAAATTAAAAAATAACTGAGGGCTTCAAATGGTTAGCAGAGGTAGCTGTCTCCCCCATGACTGAGTTGGAAGGAGGAGATTTGAAATAGTGATCAGGGTCGTTCTTTCTTAGAGGTATTATGTGCACTAACTGTTCTAAATTCATGGAAGGGTTTGGTCTGTTGCAAATTGACTAATAATCTCCTATCAGGGCTGTTAGGTTTGTATATGGTCATGGCCTCGAATGAAAAGCTTGTATGAATAATGTAAGGTCCTTCCCACAGTGTTTGAAATTTTGTGCGTTGTGGCACATGTGTGGGGTTCTAGTAGAGAACCTTATCTCCTGGTTGATACTTAATCTTTCGAATCTTCAAGTCATGATGTTGCTTGTTATATGCCTTATTCAACTAATTTGATGATAGGGTAGCTAATCAATTTTCGTCTAGCACATTTAAAGTTTCCAACCTTTGTTTTTGTGCTAGATCAAGATCAAGGTGGAGGTCATAAGCCGTTGATAGTGTACAGAGCTTGATTTGAATTGGAAGCATTGGAAGCTTTCCATACACTAACTCATAGGGAGAGTAGCCTATAGGGAGTTTCTAGATGGAACAGTATGCCAAAAGAGCATTATTCAGTTTAGTGCTCCAATCTTGCCTATATTTGCTAATTATCCTAGTCAATATTTTAGTGATCTCCCTGTTGGTGACCTCAGCTTGTCCGTTAACTTGGGGGTGATAAGGTGTAGTCAATTTATGTTCAACCCCTAAGCATTACATTAACTTTCAAAAAGTTGCAGCTGTAGATGATGTGCAGTCTTTAACAGCAGTTGCTTCAGCCCATTTTGTTAGATAATCTATGACAACTACAATGTAATCCTTTCCATTGGACATTGGTGTAATGGGCCCTATAAAGTCTATTCCCCAAATGACAAAGGGTTTTGATGGTTGAATCCATTGTTGCGGATCCTCAATTTTAGCAGTCATTCCCCAATCACATTGATAGCGCTCACAAGATCGGACAAATTGATGGGCATCCCAAAATAATGTTGGCTAGTAATATCCTGCAAGCAAGATCTTAATAGCCGTTCACCTCCCCACATAGTGACCCCCACAAGGACCCTCATGAGCATCTTGGAGAACTCTTAATTAGTATACCTCAGGCACATACCATCAAACTAAGCCATCAGGATACACTTTGTAAAGTTGTCCATTGATCTCCATGAAGTACTTGGCTCTATGAAGAAACTATTTTTTCTTCCTAAAGTCCAGCTCCTGTGGTGTTTGTTGAGTAAGGAGATAGGTGAGAATGCTACTATACCAGTTCATCTCCGTGGGTTGGTTATTCACTACACTAGCAAAGAGGGCTTTATCAAGAAAATGATCAGACATTACATATTAATCCTTTTTGTTGTCCAAGTGCAATCGGGATAAATGATTTGCAACTACATTCTCGGTGCCTTTTTGATCGATCATTGTTAGATCGAACTCCTGTAGAATTACCAACTATCATATAACATGAGGGCTAACCATTGGCTTGTTCATGAGGAACCAGATTGTAGTATGATCCATGTGGATGAACACTTTGTAACCTAACACATAGTACCTAAACTTATCCAGTGTAAACACTACAACCATTAATTATTTCTCTGTAGTTGTGTAGTTAAGTTGTGCACCGGTGATACTTCTACTTGCACAATGGATGTAGTAAGGGCACTTTTGGTCATCTAACTGTGTAAGTATGGCTCCTAAGGCATAATTGGACGTGTTAGTCATGATGTGGAATGGTCAGGACCAGTCAAAAGCTTATAGAATGGGAGTTTCTACTAGCTTTCGTTTTAGGGTTTGGAATTCTTGTTCACATTTCCTAGCCCACTCAAAAGGTACATCCTTCTTTGTTAGCTCTACCAATGGTTTTGCAATCTTGGATAAGTTCTCAATGAATCTCTTATAGTAGCCAGTGTGTCCAAGGAATGACCAAATGTCTTTGACAGTTTCTGGTTGATGGGTGATTCCTTGGATAACCCTAATTTTATCTAGGTTTACCTCTATTCCTACATGTGAAACCTTATGCCCAAGTACTATGCCTTCTTGGACCATTAAATGGCTTTTCTACTAGTTGACCCTTAGATTGATTTCTACGCATCTTTTTAGCACTTGCTCTAATCAGTCCAAGGCTTGATCAAAACTTTTTCAATAGGTGGAGAAGTCGTCCATAAAGACTCCCACTTCGTTCCCTATCTACTGTTGGAATATACTTAGAACTAGGTGTTGAAACGTGGCAGGAGCATTACAAAAGCCAAATGACATTTGTTTATACACAAACATTCCCCAAGGACTGCTGAACATTGTCTTAGCTTGATATTCTAGGGCTATCTGTATTTGGTTTTATCCACTATACCCATCCAAAAAATTGTAATAACGATGCCCTGTTATGGTGTCTAAGACTTGGTCAATGAATGGCAATGGAAAGTGATCCTTAAATGTTGCCATGTTTAGCAGCCTAAAATCTATGCACACCCTCCATTTGCCTCCCTTTTTAGGCACGATTACTAGAGGGCTAACCCATTCGCTATCAGTATTGAGATATATGAACCCAGCCTTAAGAAGCTGTTCTATTTCTTCTTTTACTAGTTGCTTCAATTTTGGTTTCAATCGCCTCTGTGGTTATTTTTGAGGTTTCATGGAGGGGTCAGTGTAAATCCTATGCTAGCATATCCTAGGATCTATTCCAGTTAATTTAGGATATAAACAGGCAAAGGCTTTTGACGACTTGTTTATTACCTTCAGTAGTCTTCCTTTTTGTTGGAAGCAAGTCTTGCATTGATAATTACCGGTTTTCCATTTTCAAGAATCATATATTCTAGACTGGTGGGCAGTGGCTTTAATTCTAAGGGCTCTTATTTGAATTTTTTCAGGAATTTCCAACTTTCCTCAGTTGTTGTTTTAAGGTTAAGGCTTGGAAGTTGGCAGCAGACTTGCTCTAGTGCATCTATGCTTTTGATGTAAGCACAAGTTATTCCCTCAGTTAGTTCCATGCACATTAGTGAGTTGCTCTCTTGATCAGTTATCATCCACTGGGTGTCTTCTTGTTGTGTGGCTATTGCATACAGGCACTTTTATATGTTAATGTTTTTTTCACATTGGTCGCATGCAGGCAATGCTAAACTTTGCACAACCCATGATCTTTGCACGCAATTGCACCCTGTATCACTGTATGCGATGCATGGAACCTTCTTCTTCTCAATGTTTCCAAAAGTGTTCTTCTTAGATATTTCTAGGGAAAGATCACAGATTCCTAGACGTGCATCTATAGTACTTAGCCATGCCCTTCCCATTATTATTGGGAAGTCCCCTTTACTGTTATTCACTTGTATCACTAGGAAATCAGCCGAGTATGACCACCCACACATAGTGGTAACGATGTCCTCCACTAGTCCTAAGGGAATAGTGATGGACTAGTTAGCCAACTCTAGGTGAATATTGCTCTTCTTTAATGGAGGAAGGTTGCAAGTTTTGTACATTTCTTGTGATATTAAGTTGACTCCAAAACCTAAATCCAGAAGAGCTTTGCATGGTGCATTCCCAGCGATTTGGAGATAGATTAGAGGGCTTCTAGGATCAAAGAATTTCCTGGGAAGGTGGCCAACCTTGATCCAGTTAGTAACGGCACGTGTTAACATAACTGTATGCATTGAGCTTGGTGTTTGGTTCGAAGGGAGCTCTGAAGCCTTATTTGATGGGGAGGCGTTCAGAGGTTCAACCGCTTGTGGTTGTAAGGGCTTGGTTGGACTGTTGGTTCTGAAGAAAGATCTTTTCTTCATACAGTTGTCAAAACCAACAGTGGGTTAAGGATTTACAACCCTTGTGGCATTGCATTGTTGCGGTTGAGTAGGGAGTTCCCCTTGCATTGCTGGAGTGGGTGGTAGTGGAGCTATTAGTGTGAGAGCTACGGATGGATTTAAAGGATGGTATATTTGTGGGTTATCTTCCCTAGGAGAAGGAGTTCTATAATACTCCTGGGCTTGGTAGTGATGTTGTAGTGTAATGTAACTAACAGAGTCTCGTGGAGAGATTGGATGTTGCACATAGTAGCCATATGGGTCAGGTTACCGGTAGGAGTATTGTTGCCTTGGTGGTGGCATCCCCCATGACTGTGGATATTTCCACTATTGATGTTGCTCAACGGGTGGTGGTGGAGTTCCACTTGGATAATATGTTGAAGGTTGGTGGAACTACCTTGGGTTACCTTGGGGATAAGGTAACCATCAGGGTGCTTGTCATTTATTTAGTCGTGGGTTGAGTGCATACACCCCAGACTTTGTAAATGTGAGATTACTAGGCAACATCCCTTAGGATGGTCATAGTGGCATATCTCACATCCACTATCATTGTTCATGTCTGAATCCACAACCTCTTCTGTGATGGCCATTTTGCCCTTACCCTTGTTATGTGCATTTTCCACTCGGTCACTACCTCGTTTCCTAGACTCCTCTACAATTTTAAGAATAGTTTCAAACCTATTATCTAGGGAGTCCCACATTTCATCTACCTTTGCCGATACTTTTGTTGTTAACTTTTGGAGAGGAAAGGTTTACCTATTCACCATCTCTTTGAGTGGTGACTCTTCTTCCTCCTCACAAAATCTCACTCCCTTTTTTCGAAGAGAAGGATCTCGGTTGTATTCTTCTACACTTTCTCTCTTTTATAGCTCACCTTCTTCTTTGGCTACTTGCTCTAGCAGTCTATGAATTTGATGAGACCTAATCTCTGATAACCTTCCTTGGGCGTACATCCCCAAGGGTTCTTCTTATTTCATGCCTAAGTCCATCCACGAGATGGCATAGTTGATCCTGCTGCAAATAACCATTGCTAGGGCAACGATGTAATAGTGTGTAATAGCGGCCCATGGCAGCATCCAAGGGTTCATGATTTCCTTGCTTCCATCCTTGGATTTTCTTTCGTAGGTTAGACACTCTGGAGTATGTTTGGTACTTATCATTGAACAATTCTAACATTGTACTCCACCTCCAAATGGATTTTGGTTCTAAGGATTGGTACAAGCTTTCAGTTTCTTTCACTAATGTCCTTAGGAACAACTTCAGTTTTTTCTATTCATTTTCTATTTTTTGCAAGGCACATGCATCGTGGAATGCTTGTAAATGATTTTGAGGATCAGCGTTATATCCCCCTTCAAATCGTGGGATGTTGTTCATGTCTAACCTCTTGATCCTACTATCCTTTTGGTGCCCTGTTGGAACTCTTACAACCTCCGTTATATCTAGCATGCTTTTAGTTGCAAGTAGGGGTTCTTCGTAATCATCTCATTCATAGCGTCTATGGTGTCTACGTGGTTCCCTACTCTCCCTTCTTCTATGCCTTGATTCTTTAGAGTGCCCTTGTCCTCGTTCTCAAATGTCTCGTCGATTTCTTTGTTTTTGTTTCCCCTTATCCTCACGATTGGTTTCCCTATGACTACATTTGGACATTGAAGGAGAGGGTGAAGATGACGATGAAGGTCAAGAAGAAGGAGAATCATCGCCATGACGGTGTTTTCTTCCTTCTATTTGGTGGTGTCAGCCTCAATCATGATCATGATTAGAACATTCGCCCTTATTGTGTGTTCATGTTTCTTCGTTGAACACTTCGTGTTCATGGGTATCAGAACCAGGGTTGTGAATAGTGGAGTGGAGGTTCTGATACACTACCTCCTAACCAATGTCAAGAGTAGGAACATCATTTCATGGGGAACCTATTGAAGTAGGTTCACCATCCTCAATTTTTCTCAAAATGTGTGGAGCGTCATGGGGCCATTTACCCTTCAAATATGTATGGTATCTCTCCTGTCGCAAGTTCCTTTGACCTTGTGCTTCTGTGAGATGATAGTTCCTTGAGTCATGATCACATGCAACATATTCTACGTATAAAAGTGGCATGCCTATTCGTGTGAGAGCACGAAGAAGCATGTTGGGAACTGATCGGTTTGGAGGCAATACTATGTTACCCTCCAAGTCTCCCCAACGTAATTGTTTGTCTTTGTAGAGAATAAAGGTGAAATCGGGTACATACTCATTGGGATGAATATATACCACACAAAACTGTTGAGGAACTGGTGGATTCTGGTTATGTGTATTATGTCGCTGACTGCCTCTTGTGTTAGTCCTAGGCAGTGAAGTGCTCTTATGCGAAGAAGAAGACATCTTGTCTTGTTCGGTGTGTAATGTACTATTGTCTCGTCTTTCTTTGATTAACCCTAAGGGTTCGTTCTAACGTTCCAATGATATGAATGAATTCCTATGTTCTACGTAGTGCACAAACAACTAAGTCCCCAGCAACGGTGCCAATGATGAGTGGCGAGGTACCCTACACTCAACCATACGAATATGAGCATTTCATGCATGATTCGGTCAAACTCCAAGGACTAAGTGCTTATGCGCCTTAATGGAACACTCAGGATTAATCAATCATTGTCTTCCAAAACTTACTTTTATTGTCATGGTTGTATGGTTAAGTAAGCTTGAGGTATATGATTTTTATAGCTTTTGTATTTTTTTATGTCTTCTGCTAATAAAGGAGAGGGAGAGAGAACTAAGTGGTTAACTTACATTAACTATTCATTAATTAATTTCTAAATGTTCCTAACACTAGTATCTGTTCCCACTTACTGTACACATCCTAAACTGGTGCAACGCTGCTGGGATTACCAAATGCTAATCGTTACTAGGTTACCAAGCGCTACACGCATGCTCGAAGCAATCGTACTAAGTGTATTTAACTAAGGGGGTTGAAGGTTGAGAGAAATATTAATTAACTAGGAAAACATTAAGCAATAATTAATTACTAATTAGCTTAATCTGTATGCTGCAAGGTTTATCATAAATTTCGTCTTTATTGCTGCACACAAAATTATGCTCAGGTACAAATTGCTCAAATAAAGATCCTTTCACTCTATGACTCCTACTACCGGCACATAGAAATAATTCTAACTCTAGAATGACAAAACTGTAAGAGTCTAGCTAAGGGTCTAAATCTAACTACCTTGGAACCAAGGGTGCCACCTCTTATTTATAGAAGATGAGGTAGGATGCGATATCGCGTGGTGGATGTGATATCGCGTATGCGATATTGTGGTTCGTCAATTAGAAAAAATCTAAAAATCAAACATTTGTAAAATAAATAATTTATAAAAATCAAAAATGTGAAAAACAAAAAGTAGAAAAATTGAGAAGCCATATGGATTGTTAGCATGAATGGCCATCTCCCCCATAACTGAGTTGGAAGGGGGAGATTCAAAAAATGGAATGTGGTTGTCCATCCGTTGAGGTGGCAGTTGCACTCGCCTATCTTGGTTTGAAGAAAGGTTTTACTTGTTGAATGTTGACCAACTACTTTTTATTTGGGCTTTCAAGCTTGTAGATCAACATGGCCCCAGAGGGAAAGGTTTGATCAATTATATAATGTCCCTTTGACAATGTTTGGAATTTTTCCTTCTAAGGTACATGTGTGGGGTTTCAATAAAAGACCTCATCTCCTAGTTGAAGTTTTACCTTTCATATTCTTAGGTCATGACGTTGTTTATTGAATGCCTTGTGCACCTCATTCAATGATAGGGCTACTAATCAATTTTCATCTAGCACATTCATATTAATCAATCTTTCTTTCTATGTTAGACTCAGGTTAAGATCCAGGTCACAAGTTGTTGAGAGTGTATAGAGCTCAGACTAGATTAGGAGTTTTGGAAGTTTTCCATACACCAACTCATAGGGAGAGTAGCCAATAGGAAGTTTCCATGTTGAACAGTAAGCCTAGAGGGCATCATTAAGTTTTGTACTCCAATCTTTCCTATATTTGCTAATGGTTCGTGTTAGTAATTTTTTGATCTCCTAGTTGGTTACCTCTACTTGATCGTTGGCTCAAGGGTGATAGGATGTTGTTAATTTATGTTCAAACCCCAAGCATTGCATTAACTTTCTAAAAGTGGCACCTGTGAAATGAGTTCAATTGTCAAAAATTAGTGAACATGGCATTCCAAACTTATTTACAATATTTTTTTGTATAAATTTAGTAGCAATGGATGATGTACAATTAGTAGCAGCTACTGATTTTTCCCATTTTGTGCAATAGTCAATTGCTATGATAATATATGCTTTTCCATTGGACATGGGTGTGATGGAACCCATGAAGTTAATGCTCCATATGTCAAAAAGTTCTAATGGTTGAATCCACTATTGAGGATCTTTCATGCAAGTGGTCATTCCTCCATCACGTTGACAACATTCACAAGGTTTGACAAACTGGTGGGAATCCCTGAAGAATGTAGGCTAACAGTATCTTGCCATCAATATTTTTATGGCTGTGCATCTCCATGCATAGTTGCCCCACAAGGTCCTTCATGAGCATCCTAAAGAACATGTAGTTTATCTTCGTCAAGGACAAACCAACGAATCAAGCCATCAGCACATACTTTATAATGGTATCCATTGATTTCCATGAAATATTTGGCTTGATGAAGAAATTGTTGCTTCTTTCTAAAGTCAAAATCTTGTGGCATCTCTTGAGTAAGAAGATAAGTGAGGATGCCATTGTACCATGTTGTTTTTATGGGCATTTGGTCATTTATTACTTCTATAAAGAGGAGTTCATCTGGAAATTGATCAAAGAGTGGGCTCTCCTCCTTTTTATTATCCCATCTGAAGCAAGAGAGATGGTCAAAAATCACATTCTCAGTCCCTTTTTGATTTACCATCATAAGATCAAATTCCTACAATATCATGAGCCACCGTATGACACGAGGGCTGACCATTGGCTTGTTCATGAGGAAGTAGATTGCACTGTGGTCTGTGTGCACAAATACTTTGTAGCCAAGCACATAATGCTGAAACTTTTCAAGAGCATACACCACTTCCATTAGTTCTTTCTCAGTGGTGGTGTAATTTAATTGTGCTGAGACAATGCTTTGGTTTATGTAGTGGATGTTGTATGGACATTTCTTATCATCCATCTATGTGAGCACTACTTCTAAGCTATAATTAGATGGATTTGTCATGATGTGGAAAGATCTAGACCAATCTGGTGTTTCTATATGAGTTTCTCCTTTAACTATTGGAATGCATGTTCACATTCCTTAGTTTAGATGAAAGGTGCATCTTTATTTGTAACCTCTACCAACAACTTTGCGATCTTAGAGAAATTCTCTATGAATTGTCAGTAGTAGCCAGTGTGTCCAAGGAATGATTGAATGTCTTTAACTATCTCTAGTTGGCATGTTATTCCTTGGATGACCCTTATCTTTTCTAGGTCTACCTCAATCCCTGCTTGAGTGATTCTATGCTCTAGTACAATGCCTTCTTAGATCATGAGATGGCTCTTTTGGCAATGGAGCTACAGGTTTGTTTCAACACATCTCTTCAATACTTGCTCAAGGCATTCTAAGGCTTGCTCAAATGTAGCTCCATAAGTGGAAAAGTCATCCATGAAGAATTCCATACCACTTCCGATATGTTGTTGGAAAATACTAGGGACCAGACATTGAAATGTCGCAAGGGCATTGCATAAATTGAATGGCATCTTATAATATATAAAAGTCCTGCAAGGACTCATGAATGTTGTCTTGTCTTGATCTTCTGGTGCAATTTGGATTTGGTTATAGTCACTATAACCATCCAAGAAGCTATAATAGTAATGCCTAGATATGGTGTCTAACACTTGATCCAGAAATGGCAATGGAAAATGATCTTTAAATGTTGCCATATTCAACAGCTTGAAGTCAATGCAGACCTGCCACTTACCACCTTTCTTTGGCATAATTATGAGTGGGCTAACCCATTCACTATCTATGATGGGATAGATGAACCCTGCCTTGAGAAGTTATTCAATTTCCTCCTTGATGATTTGCTTCAATTTGGGGTTTAGCTGCCTCTGTGGCTGCTTTCTAGGCTTCATGGATGGGTCAATGTAAATGTGATGCTAGAATATCCTTGGATCAATTCTTGTTAGCTCAAGATATGACCAAGCAAAGGTTGTTGTCCATTTGTTAACCACCTTTAATAGCTTTTCTTTTAATTTAGGAGCAAGTTTGGCATTGATTATGACTAGCTTACCATTGTTTAAAAATGCATATTCCATGTCGGTCGATAAAGTTTTTAGCTCTAGGGGCTTCTACTTGAAGTTATCAGGGATTTCCAACTCTCCCCAACAGGTATCATCATCTTCATTAGAGAGTTGAGGATGAACTTGTTTAAGTTTATTCATGCCTTCAACATAAGCACATGTTAGGCTCTCAGCTGGTTCCATGCATAATGTGTTGCAATTTGAGTCAGTTATCAACCATTGGGTGCCCTCCTATGTTGTGGCTGCTACATACAAACACCTTTGAATATTGATTTCTTGTGCACACTGATTGCATGCTTTAATGTATGTACTCTTGACGGACTAAATCTTTTGCATGAAATTACACTTGTTATCACTATACGTGATGCATGGAATGCACTTCTTCTCTATCTTGCCCAATTCATTTTCTTTGGAGATTTTCAAAGAGAAATTTCTTATGCCCATACATGCATCGACTGTGCTTAACCAAGCTCTTTCCATAATGATGGGGAAGTCACTTTTGTAGTTGTCAACCTTGATCACCAAAAAATCAGCAGGATAGGATCACCCACACACTATGATCACAATGTCCTCTACTCATCCCAAAGGGATAGTAATTGATTGATCTACCAATTTGATATGGATGTTGCTCTTCTTAAGAGGTGGTAGGTTCTAGGCCTTGTACATGTCATGGGAGATGAGATTAACTCTAAAACTAGAGTTAAGAAGAGCCTTACATGGCTCATGTCTAGCGATCTACAGGTAAATGAGTGGACTTTCTGGGTTAGATCGTTTCGTGGAAAGGTTGCCAGCCTTCATCTAGTCAAAAATAACATGAGTTAGCATCATAATGCGAATCTGAGGTAGCATTTGGTTTGAAGTATACTTGAAGATATTTGATGCAGAGGATGAGGGTATTAGATATGCAGGATGATTAGCCACACTAGGTTGTTAGGGTTGGAGAGGATTACTAGGTTTGAAGAAGGACCTTTTTTTGGATCAATTGTCTGAACCACTTGGCTAGAAAGTCGATTATGAATGTACAACCCTCGTAGCATTTTATTGTTGTGGCTATGGAGGAATCTCATCCTACATGGATCGAGCAGGAGGTAATTAGGTTGAAGGTGAAGGTGTGTGTGTAGACAGATGCAGAGGGTGGTATGGATATGGGTTCTCCCCTCAAGTAGATGGTGAATGTATTCATTGGTACTTTGGAGGGTAATAGTAATGCTGAAATGAAGTATGACTTACAGAACTTCTTAGAGATACAAGTTGCTAAACATAGTACCCATATGGATTTGGTTGCTTAAGGGTACTGCTACCTTGGCAATGGCATTCCCAATGATTGTGGTTGGTACCATTGTTGGTATTATTCATAAGGTTGTGGAGGAGCTCCACTTGGGTAGTAAGCTTGTTGTTACTCATGGAACTACCTTGGATTACCTTGAGGATAAGGTAATTGTTTAGGTGGCTACCTATGTGCAAGTCAGGGATTCAATGCATACACCCCAGACTCTTGTAAGTGTGGCTCCATAGGGCAATAACCCTTTGGATGCTCGTATTGAAAAATGTCATAATCAACATCATCCTCAGAGTCGATTTACACAACTTCCTCTATGGCTATAGCTTTGTCCTTACCTCTTTGGTAGGCACGTTTAGCTTCTTTTCGCCTCTTGTGGTTACGATCACTATTTTTCTCTTTGGATTCTTCAACAATCTTCATAGAAAATTGAAATTTTTCATCCAAAGAATCCCATAATTTATCGACCTTTTTCAAAATATCAAAAATAGATTTTTGGATGGACAAGGTTTTCTTGTCCACCACTTCATCAAGTGATGACTTCTCTTCATCACAAAATCAGACCTCTCATTTTTTGATGGAAGGATCCCTATTATACTCTTCTACACTTTCTCTTTTTCATAGCTCACATTCTTTTTTTGCTACCTGCTCAATCAACCTTTGGATCTGATGAGCTCTCTATTCAGACAGTCTTCCTTGGGCATACACCCCAAGAGTTCTTCTAGTTTCTTCTCTGAGCCCATCTATGATGTGGTGAAGTTGTTCCTTTGAGAATAACCGTGGCTAGGGTATTGGTGTAAGAGTGAATAATATCTACCCATGGTAACATCCAAGGGTTCATGTGTTCCCTATTTCTAGCCTTAGATTTTCCTTCTTAGATTAGACACTATAGAGTCTATTTGGTATTTGTCATTAACTAGTTCTAACATGGTACTCCATCAATGAATGGATTTTGGTTCCAAGGACCAGTACCAGCTTTCAGCTTCTTTGATGAGCATCCTAGGAAAGAGCTTGAATTTTTGCCCTTCATTTTCTATGTTTTGTAAGGCACAAGCATCATGGAAAGCTTGTCAATGTGTCTGTGGATTAGAGTTGTATCCCCCCTCGAATTTTGAGATATTATTCATGTCTAAGTACTTGATCCTACTGTCTTTCATATGGCTAGTTGAAATTCTAACTACCTCTGCAATGTTGAGCATGCTTTAAGTCACTAATAGAGGTTCATCATCATCATTGCGTTGATGATGGTTTCGACCACCCCTTAGGTTCTAGTGGCCTTCATGGTCATTATTGTCTCGTTGATCACCTTCATTGCGATTATTTCAACGATGGCTTCTATGAGAACTAGAAGATGAAGAGGAATGTTTGGAATTGGATGAAGAGGATGGAGAGGAAGGTGGACTACCACCACCACCGTGGTGTCCACCACCACTTTTTCATTCATTATGACCACCATCCTTAGATCCCTTGTTATTGCGATGCTTACCTAAGTCCCTACCTTGGCTATCACTTTTTCCTGAACCTAGTTTGTGAATAGTGGATTCCAAGTTTAGGGTCGCACCCTCATTACCAATAATAGGGGGTGGAGAATCTTCATGTTGAGAACCTTCAAGAGAAGGATCCTCATTATCATCTTGGTTTAGCAGGAACAAGGGATTACTAAAGTGTTTTCCCTTTATAAACTCATGGTGCTTCTCTTGGTGTTGATCTCGCCTATGTTCTATTTCAGTGGGATGATAATCCTGAGTGTCATAGCCATCCACAATGTATTCTTCATGAAGATTTGGAACGCCCAACTTCTTAAGAGTTCTAAGTAGCATCCTGGGTATAGATTGATTAGGGGGCAAGACGATGTTGCTCTCCATATTACGCCATCACAACCGTTCATCTTGATGTAGGATGAAGGTGAAATTCGGTACATACTCATCGGGGTTAGTACATACCACTTTGCACTCCTGTGAGGCTAGCAATTTGACATCTTCACATCTGTGGAAAGAAGAAGACATTTTACAAAATGAATAAAATTATTAGTGTGCTTAGTAATTTATATGTCATTGAGAGTGATGTTGACCTTGAGTTCGTCCAATGATATAAATAATATTCACTAATCCTAGATAGTGCACATTTCAACAAACGAAGTCCCCAACAATAGCGCCAATGATGAGTAGCAAGGTACCCCTACGTCCAACCATACGAATCACAAGCATTCACGGGCAATCTGGTCAAATTCTGCAGACTTTGTAGTTTTCGATGCACTAGTCTTCTAGGAAGTGAATCTTTGCCTTAAAGTCAATTGTTGTTTTCCCAATTACACTTGTGATGTACATTTGTATGGTTAAGTGTAATTGAGGCATTTGATTTTTATCATTTTATATTTTATGTTTTGGTGTTCAAAGGGAGATAAAAGTAATTGGATTAACTAATTAAGTAATGTCTAACTAGTCCTAACATAAGCATCTTGTCCCACTATTTGTGCACATCCTAAACCCATGTATCCACTGTTGGGTTACCAAGCGCTACACTACTAAATTGGATTAACTAATTAACTGTTGGGATTACCAAGCGAATACGCGTTACACTCAAAGTGGTCGTACTTATGTGTTTAATCTATCTTGCTTATCTTACTTAATTGCTTCATTAGCTTAATTATTGAAAATCATTTAATAAATAATTAAAAACATTTAATAAATAATTGAAAACATTAAATGCATAAATGAAATATTTAATTTATCCACAGTGTTGCAAGGTTTATTAGAAAGCTTGTCTTTATTGCCACACACATTATCATGCTCAGGTACAACAATGCTCGAATAAAGATCCATACACTCAATGACACTTGCTGCAAGCACTTGTGGAAAATATTCTAACTCTTAAATAAACAAACTGCAAGAGCTTCGCTACTACTAAAATCTCGATGCCATAAATGTTGCTAGTAGGCACATATTGATAAGTGAAAAGTAGACACCGCATCAACGGGGCCTTGTTGACGCATGATACGATGCATCGACAAGGTCTCGTTGGCACAATTGACAAAACTACAACTCATCAAAGTTGCACTTTGATTTTGTGCATTACCATATGCAAGTACACATCAATTTGTCAATGCATTGGAGAATAAACATTGGAGGAGAAAGGATGGTAAAAATAAACATAGGGATATTCTATAAAATAGACTTCACAAGGTTAATTTTTTTTATAAGAGGGGACCTTTCTAATTCACAAGATGGTGGTAAAGCTTATTGATGTAGGTTTTTCAAAGGCAAAAAATGAAGAGATTGACAAATGATGGACTGCCTAAATAGATATGGTATTAGTGAGATGAGTTGAAGGATAGCCTGGACATTATAGATTGCCAACTTCTGTTAATTAATAGGAAGGCCACATATATGATTGGAAAGGAATAGGTCTTCTTTGAGTTTTCAAGCCTAAGGGATATTAGCTAGGATGATAATTAATATGTTGTACATATATTTCTTGATATTACCATGCCATGAAAGTGGATTGGATAATCCCACTTGTTGAATATACACATTGTAATATCCTTATTAATTACCTATAAATAACTAATAGAAGTGCTAAGAACCCCATGGATCTAAATTTAACCTTGATCTAACTAAATGTTTAATGAATAAAAATTGTTAATTAGAAGCATAAATAAAGTAGTATAACAAGATTTTTTTACTACTAGCATAACTAATTAAATAAAATAATTAAAAGAAAATAGAAATTATTGCAACCCAAGAAAATATAGATGACAAAAAATAAAATAAACTACATAATTGAAAGGTACATGAGAAGACAATTCTAATGATACCCCCTTCACCTCAATCAAACACTTAGAAATAAAGTTATTCATGTTTAAAATTTATAAATAATAATAATAATTTATTTATTAATTTTTTGCAAATGTACATTGCATCCCAAAATGAAAAATGATCCCTGTAACATATGCCACAAATGACAAAAATTTCATAACTAGCCTACTTTATTAGTTTAGGGTGCAACTACATTTCACTTATTTCAGGTTCCAACATCCCTAAAATTTGTATAAGTTTTCTATCTTACAAAAATACAAAATATATAAAAATTAGCCAACCCCATTTTATTGGGATAGGGCTAGGATGATGACATGATGACAACAAAATATATAAAAATTATGAGATAATTCCAAACTTATGTCCTTGGCAAAACTAGGCCACCTATCATCTCATAAGGCTATTTTCTTTGCCTATCATTGGAGCATATAAGGTTTGGGCCAAAAGTCCAAAGATATAGGCTAAACAAGGTTTCTAATTAAATATCTCAAGTCCAAATATGTCACAAATATTCTAAAAGTCCAAAAATATCTCAAGTCCAAATTTGTCACAAATCTTCTAAAATTCCAAATAATTTATATTTAATCCAAGAACCTCTAAAAGATAGGTCTTGGCTAATCCTCACCACCAAAAATATACTAATAGGTTTTGAAAGAATCTCATTACTAACATTAGATTATCCTAATGCCTTAAGTGTATTTGTAATGGTTGGGTCTTGGTAATAGCCTCGCTATTAATATCCTCAACAATCATGGCACACACCCTAGAACGATAGGTCTCAACAATGCCTTACCACATAACAATAAACTCACCTGCTCAATATTATGATCTTCACTAATTCCTCAATTGCACATGAACTTATGGATCAAAATCCAAGGTTGAAAGTTCCCCTAAACCCTCAATGCAATGGAGTGAAGACCACTAAGGAACACTTCATTACTACATGTAGATGGAGGCATCTTAAAGAACTGCAATTTCTACTACCAAGTAACCCTAATCAAAGCATATGTTAAAATTCCATAAAATTTCATGCAAAATCTTATCCAATACCAATGACTAATCTAATATAATAATAAAATACTTAAGAAATATGTTGAGCAAGATTCCACATATCCCAAAAAATCACCAAGATGACAATGATTTGGACTCAACAAAATACTTGCAAATTTTATTAATAAACTCTCATAGCATATGCATTACTACTTCGGATAAGGGTCACTCTAATTACATTGCGAAGCTGGTTCCAAACGAATAAGTTGGTTCCAAACCAATAAGTTGGTATTCAAATATCTAGAAAATGATCTTCCTTACGAGTACATGTTCAAATGTAACGAGAACTGGACAAGTTGTGCATTTGTTGGAGTCGAAGTAGAAACAAATTGTTAAAAGAGCATGGAATAGATTAATTTAACTGGAACCATAAACCCAGAACATAAGATGCTAATTCTTTATTTACTTTCCAACTTGAAAAGGAGATTCCATTTCAAAGCAGCAAAATGACCAGGACATTCTTGTAGTGTGAAAAACAAAGCAAACATATAGTGTTTAGCACTGTTTGTTCTTTGAATTTTAAAGAATCCCGACATAACAATGGAGCCGTGAAAATCGATGCTGCCAGCGATCATTCCTGCAATAATGCATCACCAAAGATCACGCAGAATCATGGCCTTAACACTGTTACCAACCATCAAGGTTATGAAAACTTTAGTTTCTGCATTGATATTTTGTTCCTACATAGAAATATGCATAAAATAAAAACTTGTGACAACTGAGTTGACATTCAAATCTACTACAGCATCGCACTGAATTACTAGAAACCCAACGCAAGGACGCATTGAATTTTCTACTGATTACGGGAAAACCCAAGATAAGGACGCACCCAATTTTGATACTACCTGAACCTCGACACAAAATTCTGATTTACTTCAGAAATATCGCCAATCCAAGTGTCAAACCGGGAGGACAAAATGACATATTCGGCTTTTTCACCTTGCATGATGACCACCTTTCATGTGAAGGTTTAGCTGACCAAATCTTCTTCTTCTTCATCACCAACACGAACACGGTCCAGCTTCTCTTTTAAAACTTCAATGGCATTGATAAGCATTTGCGATGCTTTGATTGCTCCCGTAGATTCCACAGTGAAAATGAAAGAGTCTTCTTTCGCATTAATACTCAGGAGTCCTGGTTTTCCCATTACCTCGGCTTTCTTAAGAATTTCATCATCATGAGTGTATGCTTCAGCATCACAAACATAAACCTGCATAACAAATGCAAAGCAACATATAAACAGCATCAATAAAATCATGTCATTTAGCAACAATCAAAATACAAAATATTTATAAATAAATTCATGATTTTCATATGGATTCCCAGTTATGATTCACATGATAATTCGAAATTTACTCTATGATCAACAAAGGTGGTTCATGTATCATGAGATTCCATTTTTCAATGTTTGTGCCACTACATACTATTTGGAATTTTTGAGGGAACCCAAAAAAAAAAAAGGAAAAAAAAGAAAGAAAACAAAGCCCTAGAGACTACAAAGAGTGCCTTAGAAATAGATGCAAACTATCAAGAATAAGTTGTTGTAAATAGATGCTAGAAATGCCCTGATACTATATGAGTAATTATTTTAATTTTGCATATTATTTCTGATTGGAGGCATATTATTCTTCATGGTCATGTTTCTCTGTTGACCTCTATAATCTGAGAAGATTCCTGTTTAAGATCGAAATTTAAATTTCATTACTGATAAAAGCTTTTCTAACCTGTTCAAAAGTAAATCTATAGTCCAAGATAAGTAATTGTAAAATCAAAAACATGTGGAGATAAAAAAAAAACAGTAGTACACTATGTATGCTGAGATATATGATGCAGTGACATGAAAGGGGAAAAAATTAGCACCTGTACCAGTAGCAATTCGCTAATATGGTTTTGCTGTTTCTGAAATGGTTCAGATAGTATAACTTGTTCAAAAAATTTCTCAAGTCAGAGGACGACGAATAAAGAAACCATAGGATGAAATACTTAAAAAGAGGCATTATGGCAGGATATATTGCCAATTAACTAAAATTGTAATTTAATACATTGGCTAATGGCATGATAACATTGAGAAAAGCAGTGCATTAAAAAGATCATTTATTCCAAAGCAATACCTGTAAGAGTTTGCTTACAGCACATGGAACTGTTCAAAATGGCTCAAATGTCTGCCATTAGTATGCCCAGCGCAAGTTTTGTGAAAATAACTGTTAGTATAGAAATCGGTTATGGTGATCATTTTGTAAAAGTTCATGGGTCAATGCCTATGGGCAAGTTTGTAAGAAATAAAGACATTCATCCCTTGAATGACCAAGTCATCTGCTGTGCTACAGGAATTGCATTTCCTCTCTTTCACTCACATTAGCAAGCTAATAACATTAAAATTAAAACATGTTAACAGAAAACCCCAGTGATAAGAGTAATATGTGGAACACATTAATCTGGGATGTAACATAGAATAAGTTCAAATGGAGATATGCAGTAGGGTAAAAAAAAAACTGTTACACACCTCTTCTGTGCCAGCTGGAATATCGAAGGCCTTTGTGGGACAACTCTCAATCAGCTCTTGTTTCTCATCAAGTGTCAGTGTGTTCATCAAATCTTCATTGATATGAATATCAGGCTCGTATTACTTTTGCGGCTGGTGACCACTTTGCAGGATCTCTCCCAATACCCTTATTGGCAATTGCTCTTAAAGATAATTCTTGACCTTTACCAAGCTTGACAATTATAATGGCCCTGCTTCAATTGCTCCAATCGTCAACATTAAATATAATACACAAAAATCAATAACGTTCAGCGTTCAACGTATGGATATTAAGGATGTGATAAGCAACAGGTTGCAAGTTCAGATTGCACTCGGGGTATTGTTATATTCTACCAAAGTATTGTGCTGACGGTGTGTCCTCAGGATACATATAGGAAGGTCTAGTTTCAATTCTAACACCTCATCCCTAAAACTACAGCTCCAGTGCAGGTTGCATGGCCATCAATCTATCAGCTACTTTTTCTTGAGAAAATATAACTCCAAAATGGAAACTACATTCCAACCCTGGAAATTGTCCAAACCAATTCCTCAATAGGACTATTTCAAATGCAGCAGAAGTGCACAGTATTCTAATTGGCAATGAAAATTCATATGAAAGGCTCATCATATATGAATGCATTAACAAGGCATCTTCTAAAATAGTCATAAAATCTTTGAACTGCCAGTACAAAACGTTTGCTAAAGGTTTAATTATATCATGTCAGATAAAGATTAGCGTAAGTTTCTGTATAAGTTTCTTACTCTATAGATAGCATTAGAAAACTGGCTGCAACTATTTGAGTATCGGCTGCACCGAATGATTTGTGATCATCTAGGCAACATTTGTGGAAACACTGACAAAAAGCATAGCAAAGACACGAAAGAAATATTTCTTCAAAAAAGACACCTGGAGATATGAAAATTAAAAGAGAGGTAGCAACAATATATAGAAAAACTTTGTATTTTTATTTTTATCACTAAATCCGTAGATATTAAAATTCGAAGAAAGTTAAAAAGAAAGAAGAACATCAACTTAGAAACTACCTCTCAAGAGACTTTGCATTCATTCCAGGAGTTCTGCGGTGAACAGGAACCACAGTACAATTTGGATCAGTAGGTACAAGATCATTGCTGGTTACGTCCAGCGGCTCGTCAGACTCGCACCTTACATTCAGTGTAAAGTCCACTGAACAATATTTGCAGCTAAAAATTCAATATATTAAAACATGCTTTCCAGAAGCAAAAACAAAACAATGAAACAAGGAAAAAGGTAAAAGCATAGCTGGTAGGGCTTTAACCAATTATAACAAAAATTGCAACTCAAACAAATTTTAGAAACAACGAATGCAAAAGAAATTTTCAGATTTTACAAATTGTAACGAAGAAGCAAGTGATACGGAAACTCTAAAAATCCTAATTGTAAGTAAAACTTACAAAGTTTCCACCCGAAGGCGAAGCAAGTGTCACATAAACGCTACACATCTTCTCGAAAGCAAAACGAAGGCACGCAACAACGAAATAATGCTGGAGATAAACTCCATACATCGAAACGATGCTTATACGGAGGCAATTCAACAGCAACAACAAGCGGAAGTTGCAGATTGAGTTAAAATAAAACGAAATGCAAGAAGAAAGTGGAAACGAAGAAGAAGAAAAAGAAGAAGCGGAACTCACTGGCTGTTACCGTCGCAGGAGTCGCAGTAGCGGGAGAAGAGCATTGCCATAACATCTTCGGAGACTAAAGGAATGAGGCCGATGCGATGCGCGATGAACTCGTGATTAAGCACAGAGGTATTGTTCTTAATTTCAACCAACTCAATCGCAACCGTCGATATTTCGCCTATCATGCATCTGCGCAGAGCATTTGCGATGCTGGCGTCCGTGTTTCGAAGCTCGAACTTGAGGAAGTCGTCGCTCATCTCACATATCGTGATCCGCGGAAATCTCTGGTACGACAAACCTTCCTCCATTTTTCGATCGGAGCCCTAAAACCTGGCCCAAAACTGCCCAGCGCTGTGAGCTGCAACTGCATTCTGCGTGTGATTTTCAGAAAGAGTCGACGCTGTTTTTATCGCGCCATTCCTCATCGCATTTGAGGCTTCTTCCTGACAGACTGCTTGCAGCGTCGATGCGTTCGAACACGGAAGTGGAGGGAATTTTATCTGGTATTTTGTCGGCGGTTACAAACGGCTCCCGAACCCGTGCGTTTGGAAATGCAAATACTAAGCCACTCGTTCGTTTGTTAATTCCATGCTCGTTTGTTAGGGCTTCTGTTTACAAGCTTTTCAACCGATTCTGCAATTCATTTCCGTACAGCCATACCAGCAGCTACGAACCACCCACCCTCGTAGAGAGCTGCTTAATTGAATGGCGAAACATTTAAATGCCAAAAGAACATTCCGAAGCCATTAGCTTTGAATCACAACAGATTTTCTTCTTCTGCAGTTAAGCCACATTTTTAAGTAGCATATTTGCCAAAAATTGCTACACTTCTTTCAATTCTAGCCCACCACAAAAGCATGCACTTCTTTATCAACCTCAATCCAGCTGCATCCTGGCATTTTCTGTATCTTCCTCTGCTTCATCAGCTCTCGGACATTTTCAGCTTCAAGCCTTTTGCCTGCCGCCGCATATATGTTAGAAAGAGCCACATAAGGTGCACCATTTTCAGGCTCCATCTTAAGAACCTGGTCTGCAGCAGATGTACCAAGCTGAGAATCACCATGGATTATGCAGGCATTGAGCAGAGATCCCCAAATCTGTGCATTGGGTTTCATGGGCATACTCTCTATAAGATCATGTGCCTCATTCAGAAGACCAACACGGCCAAGGATGTCAACAATGCAGGAATAGTGCTCCAAACCTGGACTGATGCAGTAATGTGCCATGCTCTCAAAACATCTGGTAGCCTCATAAACCAGACCTGCATGGCAACATGCTGAAAGAACAGCAAGAAATGTTGGAGGGTTTGGCTGTGTTCCAGATTCCAACATCGTTTCAAACACACCAAGTGCCTCCTTCCCACAGCCATGGCAGCCATATGCATCAATCATGGCAGTCCAGGACACAACATTTCTAGCTCGCATTCTTTCAAATGTCTTGCAGGCATCATCCAAATTTCCACATTTGGCATACATGTCCAGCAGTGAATTTGCCACAAACACATTGGAGACTTGCCCCGTTCTGACTGCATCAGCATGGAGCTCTCTACCAGAGTGAAGACTTCCACAGTTTGCACAGGCAGGAAGCACAGAAGAATATGCATCAGCATCTGGTTTCAGGCCACATCTCAGCATTTGGCCAAATAGATCCAGAGCTCTGTGGAAGTCCCCTTTTTGAATATGACCTGCAATCACGGTAGTCCATGACACCACATTTCTGGCAGCCATGGATTCGAACAATCTCCCAGCCCTGTCCACGCTCCCACATTGCACATACCCTGCAATCAAAGCATTGCAGGTAACCACTGATCTCTCAGCCATGGCATCAAATACGCTTTCTGCATCCTCCATGAAACCTGATTTGGCATAAGCATCTAAAAGTGCACTTGAAACATATACATTTGGCAGCACTCCATTTCTGAGGAGATAACAGTGAATCTGCCTCCCAGACATGACATCCTTTGAATCTCTACAGGCAGGAAGAACACTGGTGAATATATCAGAGTTTAGGCTTAACCCAGTCTGCTGCATTTGGCGAAAGAGCTCATAAGCTTCATCAAATTGTTTGTTCTGAGCATACCCAGCAATCATGGCAGCCCAAGAAACTGCATCTCTAGACGGCATCAGTTCAAAAAAGTTCACAGCCTCCTGCATGCGTCCGGACTGAACATATCCCATAATCATGGCATTCCATGTCACAGGGCTGCGTTCAGCCATTGCATCAAACAGAGATCTCGCATAATCAATGCATCCGCATTTCACATACATGTCGATTAGTGCAGTGCTGACAAACACATTCCCCTGAAGATTGCATCTTACAATCTCCTGATGAACTTTTCTTCCTTCTTCCAAGTCTCCCAAAGTAGCAAACGCAGGAAGAACACTAGCATAAGTGAACTCGTTGGGTTGAATCCCAGAATCCCGCATCTGATAGAATGTCTGAATTGCTTCCTGGAAGTACCCGTTTTGTGCATAGGCTGCAACCATGGCTGTGCAAGTCACCAGGGTTTTCACAGGCAATTCAACAAACGCATGGTGGGCATAATGCACATTTCCCAATTTGTAGTACAGAACGAGGAGCTTGGCCTTTAGGCTGGGCTGTTCACATAATCCTTTCCGAAGCATTTGGGCGTGATGCATCATTCCTTGTTTAAGGGCCCTGCCATTTACGCAGGCTTGCAGGATCGTGGAATAAGCGGAGATTTCCTGGTGGGTAGAATGTACAGCGGCCGGATCCAGTATATCAAGTGCATTTTTGACGTTCAGTGGTTCAGAACCAGCATCCCGTGGGCAAGGATCAGGCTTGGAGATAAAACCGGAGTGATGCTGAGGAAGAATGCAAGGCTGCTGCATTTCGTTGGAGGAAATAGTTTCCCATGGCTTCTGATGATGATGTCTGATACTGCGATGTAGCTTTCCTCGAATCTGCATGTGATTAACAAAAAGCGAAGGAGAGATTTCCCCTGTGTAACACACTGTATTATCCGCAGGTATCAAGCGTCTCAGATTGAGAATCAGAGATTGGCATGGGCATTGTGGCATGGTGCAGATACCCGGGAAAGAGTTTGGTTGCAAAATCAAAGCCTCTAAAGCTTTGCCGTAGCAATTTTGTTAAGGTGAGCTACAAACCGGAGGAAAAAACCTTAAAAACCAAAGCCTTTAACTTTGGCATGTTGGCAAGAGAGGGCAGTAGAATCATTCTTAATAGAAAATAATTGAGCATGATGGAGATTGTGATCAGCTATTGGTTTTGCAAGAAAATTTTTCATAAAGACAACCCAAACTCTTTTTGAAAATAGGAAACCACTAGATGAAGTGCATTGTAGAAAAAGCCTTTAAGTTGACTTCAACATTGCCAAATTTGCTTGAATAGGAAAGAACTTCTGAGAACCTCCGCTGATGATCCAATTGCTCCAATGAGTGTTTTTCCATTTGCCATTTGCAGTGATTATGACTCCAACATTGCCAAATTTGCTTGAATAGGAAAGAACTTTTGAGAACCTTCATTGATGATCCAATTGCTCCAATGAGTGTTTTTGCATTTGCCATTTGTAGTGATTATGACTCAAACATTGCCAAATTTGCTTGAATAAGAAAGAACTTCTGAGAACCTCCGCTGATGATCCAATTGCTCCAATGAGTGTTTTTCCATTTGCCATTTGTAGTGATTATGACTCCAACATTGCCAAATTTGCTTGAATAGGAAAGAACTTCTGAGAACCTCTGCTGATGATCCAATTGCTCCAATGAGTGTTTTTCCATTTGCCATTTGTAGTGATTACCAAGACAAGAAATATTATGTCTAAAAAGGATCTTCCAAGCTTCATCTCCTTCTATACAGGGAGTGACCCACTTGGAGGTCAAGAGAATACTTTGTTGCTCAATAAAGGGGAGGCCTAAGCCCTCGTGTTCCTTGCATAAAGTGCAGATATCCGAAGCAACTCAATGAAAAGCTTTGTGATTGTCCTTATCCCCCCTATAAAAAATTCCTAAGAATTTTGTTGATGCATTAAACGAAAGATTTGGAAGGAGCCATAAAGGAAGAGTAGTACATGTGAGTGGATCTCAAAATATGGTTAGCTACGATAAATCGATTTGCAAGAGATAAGGGTTTAGAAGCCCATTTCAAAGCTTTATGTTTTACTTTTTCCACTACATTATTCCATAAGGTAGTGGAAGTAGAGAATAAAGCTATTTGGAGACCCAAAAGGGTGAAAATATTTGTAGGAGAAAGCCACTTGATATTAAAATGATAAGCCCAAGTAGGCCTTGGAGAGAAGCTAGACCGAATAGCTTGCATTTTGTTCCAGTTAATTTTAGCTCTTGAGGCTCTACAATAGATGTTAATGTAATCCAAAGTAGTGTTAAAATTATTATGGTCCTCAAGCAAAGTGAGAAAAGTGTCATCCACAAACTAGCTATAAATGAGATCCTTTCTTTTTTGTGGAAGAGAGATACCTCTTAACCTCATAAAACTAGGGGTGCGTGTTGGAGGAAATTCTTTTATACAGTTTTGACCATAAGAAAAATATTGAATTAGAACTTTATAATTTAGCATGGTTTTTAAGAATTGAACCTATAACTTGGAGCCTGGAGCTTTGAAATCAAAAAAATCTTACTGCAACTATGAAATTGCAATTTAAATACAAGAATAACACATTCTGAAGAATATTATTTTTAACAATGAGGTGTTAGTAGTGGGCAATGTTGAGTTATAAAATTTTATTTGGACTATATATCTTGAGATGTATCTATGTTTCAATTATTTTGGGTTCTCACATTCACCTAAGGAATAATATTTAAAAAAATTTTATACAAAGCTAAAACCATCACATTACAACTTAAATATAATAGCAATACATTCCAAACAATATCATTTTAAAAAATTTTATACATGAATTGATGGTTTTTTGTGATGTTATTCTATCCATTTGTTTCTTGGTTAAAAAGTTAAATGTTATTCTTAAATTCATACCCTTGGCAATACTCATATATATTAGTCTTACTAGTCACTTATTATGAGCTTTCTTGGTTTGTTGTAGTAAGTTACTGTTGAGGCCAACATTGCCCATGCTAGGCATAGGGCCATGATCAACAATGTACTAATAAAATTATGGTATGGTATTTTGCCTTCACTGATTTTCAGTATCAATTGCTCATCACCATTTGAAACACAGAGAAGAAGTTAGCAAAGAACATCCACACAACTTAATGAATCTCACATTTAAATCAATAGGCTATCAAAGTTAGACATTTTTCAAGATGCTACATTCCAACTTTTCCAATTACAAAATATTTTACCCAACAAAACAACATTTCTAGCAGTAGTGTGCTAGAATTAGTATGACTAACATGAGAACTTGTAACATTTGAAGCCATTTTCCACAGTAGTATATAGTTAAGATAAATACTGAATATCTGAGGATCCACAAATGCCATCTAATTAACGATCCTAACATGGCATAGGTTGTTTTCATGGCATGGCAACTGTCTTTTCTGAAAGACTTGTCAATTCCATAAAACATTTGGGAACCTACATGTGAATCCAATATAACAATGAAGTGTGAATGCGGGTGTTGTGGTGGCAATGGTTACATAATGGTTGTGGACGTAACTGACGCAGCTGGTGGAGAATGTGGTGGACTTAACTGACGGTGGTAGGATGTGATGGGCGCAACTGATGGAGAGTGGTGTAACCAATGCAATGACAGTTATAAAAGGTGGCCATGACCAACAAAATGGGAAATGATCAGCTAACCTCACCTCTCTCGGTAGGAGATGGCAGTTGGGAGGGCATCAGCAATGCACAACAGGTAACGCTTGGTGTGATGACAGTGTGCTCAGTAGGCTCTTGAACGATAGTAGTTGTTGCTACATGTGAACTGCGATGGGTAGTTTCTCTCTCTCTTTCTCTCTCTCTTCAGTAGGCACGCACGATGACATGGCAAGCAATGATGAACGATGTTCAATGTGCAACACTAGCCTTTACCCCTCTCTCTGATGGTAGGGGCGAACACTATGGCCTCTTTAAAAGAAAGTGGCAGGCATGAACACTACGACCTCTCTGACAGAAAGTGGGAGGCATGCAAACGACAAGGCATGTGAGTAGCACATAGTGCACATGCACATGACATGCAGTAGCAGGTGATGCATGGATGATAGCAGTGCATGCATGGCAGGTGCTACTAGCAACATTTGTAGGCAGCTTGATGACATCGTCACTGGGCTTCCTGTTCTCTTGATTGCAGCACCACGTGGCTCTCCACGGTGGTAGAGGAGGTGATCGTGGATGGTTACTGGTGGTGTTGGCAAGCAACGATGATGCACAAGATTTCTCTCTCCCTCTCTCTCTCTCTCTCCATAATTGGCAATGTAAGATGAGTGTGAGACAACATGTCCTAGTGGTAGTTAGGGTTTTCCTACCTGGTAGTGAGCACCACTAGCAACGATAGACGAGCGGCAGCAGCAAGAGATTAGGGAAAAGCTTACATTTCCATTAAGTCTTGAAATTTAAGACAATTATTCAATTTAAGTCTTCCCAATTTTTAGTTTAATTTACTATTTTGAAAAGTCACATGGCCCTCTTCAGCTAAGATTATTCCTGGGTTTATGTACCCATACACATATAGGAGGCACCCTAGGCGATAGTCTCCTCAAACGAGTTTTTTTTTTTTTTTTGGTGTTAGAAGGAGGGCTATTTTTCTAGCCTTTGTTTTCCCATTTTCTAAAATATTACTTTTTTTTGTTCTTATCCTATTTTGTTCCTATTTCAAAATTGTTGTTTCCCTTGAATTTTATTTTCTTGTACTCCATATTAAAAACTCATATCTCGAGCCCTTTATTTTATTTTTTTGAAAAATTGATGTTTTTTATTTTCTAAAAATTATCATTTTCATTACTAGAATCCTAAACCTTCTTTTTTAAGTTCTGATTTTGGTGGTCCTTACCTAAGTCCTGACTTTTGGTAAGGTGGTTTTATTAATCATTCAATTTTAAATTTATTTTTTTGAAATTTTGCATTTCATTGTTTTCCTTTTAAATTTTATAATTATAATGATTTTATGTATTTATTTCTTTTAAAAAAAATTTATAGCATATTTTAGTGTTTTTTATCAAAAAAATATAATATTATTTCAATATTTATTTATTTATACTCAATTTTATAGTTTTATTTTAACATTTATATTTTGTGATTCTTATTTTATGAGTGAACCCTCTTAACAAAAATCATTTATCTTTGCTCCTGCTACTCATCACTTTATATTAAAAAAACAACGAGCTTCATGTTTCCCAAGCTCTATCTCTAGAAGAACTCGAACTAGGATGGTAGCCAATCAACCCCTAGCTCCCTTGGTGAGCAACCCCTTCAACTTCACTAACTACCACGATATTATGAAATCTCTTCAAAACATAAATTTGTTCTTTGATCCCACAACCCCTACTAACGATGCTCACCAACATATACAATGTTTCAAAACCTTACTAGGGGTCCATAACATTGTACAAAACGACATAGCATGTAAGGTATTTGTGACAACTTTTAGGAGCAAAGCCACCCAATGATTTTTGATGCTCCCTAATGCCTCCATTAACTCATGGCAAGAATTCAAAAATAAGTTCATGCTTTAGTTTGACAAGCTCACTAGCTTGGCCATAACATTAAGCAATTTCACAAGCTTAAGGAAAAAACCTAGGTGATGAGACGCGATATCGTGGTCCGCCACCAAATCTATAAATAAGAGGTGGCACTCCCCTCATTTCTCATCCTAGGCTAGAAGTAGCGAAGCTCTGGCGGATTGATCATCCCAGAGATAGAATATTTTCCATGTGCCCGCAGTAGGAGTCCCCAAGTGAACGGATCTTTATTCGAGCAGCTTTGTACCTAAACGCAAGTTGTGTACAACAATAAAGACGAGCTTTGTGGATAAACCTTGCAGTACATGGATAGGTTTTATTACATGTCATTTATTACCTGTTGTTAGCGTGACATGAGTATGACTTGGTTATGAGCATTGACGAATGTGTATGGCTAACCAAGGAATCGGCTACTCATCGCGATTAGATTCTCTCACCCTTGTCTCCTAAAACGCAGGATGAGTACAACTTGATTACGAGCATCTATGGGTTTGTACGGCTAGTCAAGGAATCGGCTGCTCATCACGCTTAGGCTAGTTAGGTGCCTCAGTACGACCACTTCGAGCACGTGCGTTACATGTGGTGATCCCAGTAACGATTAGCATTTGGTAGCCATAGTTTCATAGTTCAGGGTGTGTACAGTAAGTGGGAATGGATGCTGACGCTAGCTAATTTAGACTTAGGACCTTAGTTAGAGTTAGTTAGTTTCTCAACCCTTCACCCTTTAGCATAGGAGGTAAAAGCAAAAAAGACCAAAAAAATCATATACCTCGGACTTACTTAACCATACACCATGACAAAAACAAGTAAGTCTGGGAAGACAACGAATGATTAACCTCAAGTGTTCCATGGGGCGTTTAGGCATTTAGTCTA
>MNCI01029990.1:114349-134812 GCA_015680685.1 Gnetum montanum | reverse complement strand
AAAGGGGATTTCCCAATTATAATGGGAAGGGCATGGCTGAATACAATCGACGCACACTTAGGAATTTGCAACCTTTCCCTAGAAATATCCAAGACAAACACTTTTGGAAAAATTGAGAGGAAAAGAGTTCCATGCATCACATATAGTGACACAGGGTGTCATTGCGTGCAGAAGTCATGGGTAACACGAAGTTTAACACTACCTGCATGCAATTGGTGTGCACAGGATGTTGACATCTAAAAGTGCCTATACGTGACAACCACACAACAAGAAAACACCTGGTGGCTGATGGCTGATAAAGAGAACAACTCGACAACCTGAATGGAACTAGCTGAGGGAATAACTAGTGCTTACATTGAAAGCACAAACGTACTTGAGAAAGTCCATGGCCAACTTCCAGCCCTTAACTCCGAAAACATCAATTGGGGACAGTTGGAGATTCCTGAGGAGTTTAAACAAGAGCCCCTTGATTTAAAACCATTACCCACCAGTTTGGAATATGTGACCCTTAAAAACAGAAAATTGGTGATCATCAATGCAAAGCTCGCATCCAAGCAAAAAGAAAGTTTGCTAAAGGTAATAAACAAGTGGTCAACAGCCTTTGCATGGTCATACCCCGAATTAACCGGAATAGACCCTAGGATATGCTAGCATAGGATTTACACTGACCCCTCTATGAAGCCTCACAAACAACCCTAGAGGCGATTGAACCCAAAGCTAAAACAAATAGTGAAAGAGGAGCTAGAGTAGCTTCTCAAGGCTAGGTTCATTCACACTATCGCTGATAGCGAATGGGTTAGTCCCCTTGTCATCGTACCAAAAAAAGGAGGTAAATGGAGGGTGTGTATAGATTTTAGGCTATTAAATATGGCAACATTCAAAGATCACTTCCCGTTGCCATTTGTTGACCAAGTCTTAGACACTATAGCAGGGCATCGCTATTACAGCTTTCTGGATGGATATAGTGGTTACAACCAAATACGAATTGTGCCAGAAGACCAAGCCAAAACAACATTCACAAGTCCTTGGGGAACGTTTGCATATAAACAAATGCCTTTTGGCTTGTGCAATGCACCTACCATGTTCCAACGATTAGTTCTAAGCATCTTTCAATAGCAAATAGGTAATGGAGTAGAAGTCTTCATGGACGACTTCTCCACCTATGGGATGAGCTTTGATCAAGCCCTCGACTGGTTAGAGCAAGTATTGAAATAATGTGTTGAAACCAACCTTAAGCTCAACTGGCAGAAGAGTCATTTAATGGTTCAAGAGGGTGTCGTACTGGGGCATAAAATTTTACAATCAGGAATTGAGGTGGATCCTGAAAAAATTAAAGTCATCCAAGGAATTACCCGACAACCAGAGACTGTCAAAGACATTAGGTCATTCCTTGGACACACTGGCTACTACAGAAGGTTTATCGCGAACCTCTTCAAAGTTGCCAAACCGTTAGTAGAATTAATGAAAAAAGATGCACCATTTGAATGGACCAGGGAGTGTGAACGAGCATTCCAAATGCTCAAATAGAGGCTTGTGGAAACTCCCATTTTATAAGCCCCTGACTGGTCCAGGCCGTTCCATATCATGACCGATGCATCTAAATACGCCTAATATGAACAACACACAACAACAAACTAGGAATGATCCTTATACTCCTCCAAACAGAAGAGCTCCTAGTCAAAATAACACAGTAATCAAAGTGGACCATCCCAAGAAAATGGCCCACAACAACCAAACCTCACTTCTATACTTGGAAGAACTCCACCTCAACAAGAAGACAAAGATGAACATAAGACTTACAATCTAGTTGAGGATTTGAAAAAACCTAAAGCCAACATTTTAATGTATGACCTTTTACATTTTAACGACATGAAAGAAGTTATTGAAAAGATAGTTCATAGATTTGAAGCTAATAAAGAAAAATCTTGAGCAATCAAAAAGCAAGTTTATTTTTTAGAAAGTCCTAATGTGTTGTCAATACAAAACACAAGCAATTCCATGATGAGCAAGAAAGAGTAGCCTTCTTTCCTAACAACTTTGATTATTTTAGGAAATAACATTCATAATTATTTGATGGATTCCAGAGCTACCATTATTGTCATGTCACTTGAGATATATAAGACCTTAGGAGCACAGATGCTACCACAAATGAGAAGTGTGATACAATGCAATGGATCTAACATACTTGTAGTAGGGTCATTAAAAGAAGTGAAAGTACAACTTAAACAATACCCTACATTTACATGCTATATGGATATCTTAAGTTGACATGTCATCCACTTATGATGTGCTCTTATCTAGGACTTTTGAAGCCAAGTTTGGGGGCTAATTTAGGTCAAATTTCTTACAACTATTAATCCCTATCAAAGGAAAATTTGAATATATGGTCATACTAAGAGAGCCTTTCTATAAGCAAGTAATTACAAACTTCGATAAGCAAAATCAATCTTTGGAGAATCAAAACACTAATATTTATATTGGAGTTATTGAGGTTGAGTGTGATGTGAACATGTTATAAATGACCATGTGAATGAAATTACAAAAATAAATTCTTTTTCTCATATAGATTCCACCCCACCCTATCTAACTTCTAGAGAAGGTGAAGAAATCTATGAAGATACTTGTGGTGACTGAAAATGTCGGTGGTTGGAACATCGAGATCGATGGGTGCACAACCTGACCTCGAGTCCATGTGAGGACCTGCTAGAGGTAGAGATGAGGTGCCCTGAATGGTCTTATCGATCAAATAGGAACTTACTAGATGCAACCGGGGTGCAATGTGGCTAGCTACAATGCTGATGCAAAATGGTGCTAAGTGTTCAAACAGTGTCAACGATGTTAGTGATGTCAAGCATAGTCAAGTCTTTCAGTGAAAATGAGGGCATTAACATGAGGGGAATGCCACCCGAGCATAGTTGTAGGCATGGCTATGTGATGAAATAGTGAAAAATGCAAAGAGAGAGAGAAGTAGATACCACGCCAAATGGGGTTGAGTGTAGTTAACACCAAAAGGGGTTATAAGGTACATAAGGTACAATAAGCATAGTAGAGAGCGTGGTTACAGTCTTAGATATGTTTGGCTACGAAGACTAGTGCTCGTCAGGGTGTCTACGTCTACCAGGTTGGTTGTCGCGGTGTACCATGGGCTGTAGTGGGGCTATGGTTGTTTGCAACTTCACCAAATACTAATCCAAAAATTTTCCAACCCTTGATTTGCCAAAATGCTAACCCTGAAAACAATGAGGGTGCAGGGTATTTATAGGGTTAGGGTTAACAAGAAATGTGACATGGTCGCCACATGGCAGAGGGGATGGTTGGTATTACACTCTTATCCAACTATGCTCTCCACTAGGCTAGTGGGATCGAGCGTAGTTATAATTTTGGGTAAGAGGGGATGCAAGAGAAAGAAAGATTCCATTGACTACGCTCATTAGGGATGAGTTGACTATGTTGGTGTGCCATTGTTGTATAGTGGAGGTTGTCAGAGGCCGTTCTAGTTGACTATGCTTTGGACTAAGGGAGAGCATAGTCTCACACTTAGAAAACATTTTGCAAAAAAAGTGGCTATGTGCTAACTATGCTCTTCATTGGAGGTTGACTATGCTCTCGATTGGGGATGAGCATAGTCCTAACACTTGTCAAAACTTGTGTATAATGGCTTTCGGTTGACTACACTTGACTATGCTCTAGGCTAGGGGAGAACGTAGTCTCAACACTTGGAAAAATCTATGAAAACTAGGCCTTCATGTTGCCTATGCTCTCCACGAGAGGCTAACTATGCTTTGGGGCAGTGGAGAGCGTAGTCCCAACACTTAGAAAAATTTGCAGTGACTAGCTTTATGCTGAGACTTAGAGAAAATTGCAAAACTGGCCTTTGTGTTGACTACACTCTCTACGAGAGGCTGACTATGCTCTAGGGTAGTGGAGAGCATAGTCCCAACACTTAGAAAAAATTTACAAAAAATGACCTCATGTTGACACTTAGACAAATTTGTAGTCAAGGATGCCATAGTCTGAATCTGGTGGTGTTTCATTGGCCCCTCTTTGTTGATGTCTGGAGGAGTGGCCTAAGAAATGTCAATAAAGAACAACAAAACACCACAGTAGGCTTGGCACCAACATCATTCCTTAGTACCTGATCAGATGTTACTGCACCATGCTCAAGAGTGCTATGGTTAGTGATATGCTAAAGGGTAGGTGAGAAGTGGGTGTAAAAGGTGTAGATGATGTGTTAAATATAAAAAGGGAAGATGAGGTGTAAGCAGGATGTTGTGATGCCATAGTTGATGGTGACTAGGGCACTAGAGTGGCTTGCCCTTGAAAACGTTGACCTCTCGTTGGAGTGCTTGTGAAAGAGTCAACTTGGATTCAAGGCTAAACCAGTTGCAAAATTGCAATGCTGCTGGGCTGCTTGGGGACATGCTCTTTCCCTTTTGTTCTTTTTGTTTCTTTTTTTTTATTATTCTTTTCTATGGGGCGAGGCTACTTTGGACTCCTCACATTGCTAAATGCTTATTGCAAGGTGCTTTTCATCGAGTGAGTTGCATGTCACTAGATGGGATTTTCTTTCCTGTTTTTGTGAAACTGCATCATGTTTATACAATAGGTGTTTCCTTCCCAGGATGACTTATGTTACATCTACCTGGGTTTTAACCAACTAATAGAGGCTTCTCATAGGACAACTTATGTTATGTCCACCTTGGGTCCTACGGTTTGACTTGAAGAGGGTGCCATGTGATCACAGCACATGAACATCAAGAGTTTGGAATCTTTGCTATGTAGGAAATGAAAGGGTATTGGGATGTATGAGTAGATGTGAGTAGGCTATAACAAGAAAAATGGGATAATAGGGGTGTGCACTCTTGAGAGGCTTAGCTAGTTCAATCATGCACATTGGAGGGATGTGGTGACTTGCTACTACGATGAAATGCACCTTTGCACAATTGCCTGGGGCTTTGTTCTACAAACACAATTTTAAGAAGACAAGAAAAACAACACAAGTTAAAAAAATGCCAAAAATGTAGGGGCGAAGATGTTGCAAGTGCTCAAAAAGCTAGTAAAATTATAGGGGGCAAAGATGTTGCAAGTGTTCCAAGGGTTTTTCTCATGGTAGGTGCTCCATTCTAGGACTACAACATGCTTGCCCACATGGTGTAGAAGGGGGAAAAGGGTTATGATTGCTTTCTTGCTTGCAAAAGGATGAAAGAAATTATTAGTGGCTGATTGCATACCTAGTTTAAGGTCTTAGTAGATCATGGTGTTACTAGTTTAAGGTCCTATTAGACCTTGAACCCAGTTTAAGGTCTTGGCAAATTATGCTATGCTAGTTTATAGTCCTAGTAGACTATTGTGTGCTAGTTTAATGTTGTAGCAGATGAGCTGTGCCAGCTTAGCATTGTAGCATATGAATGCATTGCTAGTTTAACATCGTAGCAGATGAGTTGTGCCAGTTTAACATCATAGCAGATGAACTATGCCAGTTTAGCGTTGTAGTGGATGAATGCTTTGCTAATTTAATCTCATAGCAGACAAACTATGCTAGTTTAACATCATAGTGGATGAATGCTATGCCATTTTAGTGTCGTAGTAGACGAATGATGTGTGTGTGTGCCAGTTTAGTGTTATAGTAGATGAATGCTATGCTAATTTAGTGTCATAGTTGATGAATGCTTTGCCAGTTTAATGTTGTAGCAAATGAGTTGTGCTAATTTAATGTCATAGTGGAAAAATGCTATGCTAGTTTAACGTCATAGTGGACAAGCTATTGTGCTAGTCTAGC
The DNA here is from genome assembly GCA_015680685.1 of Gnetum montanum. NCBI lineage: Eukaryota > Viridiplantae > Streptophyta > Gnetopsida > Gnetales > Gnetaceae > Gnetum > Gnetum montanum. The sequence continues at coordinate 129,033 of MNCI01029990.1, read as the reverse complement.
ATTGTAGTGGATGAGTGTTGTACTAGTTTAGCATCATCTATGCCAATTTATAGTTGTAGTAGATTTTTGTGCTAGTTTTAGCATTGTGGTAGACATGCTATGCAAATTTATAGTCATAGTAGACTGTTGTGCCACTTTTAGTATCATAGTTGATGAGTGCTTACCTTGCTTGGTGATGTGCAGTGTTGCATGCTAAATGTAGTATGGGTTCAAGTATGGCATATGATGATTTTAGTGCATTTTCTATGAGTATGCAAGTCTAGGCTATTGCGAGCCATAGTGAGTCTATTGTTAGTTCAAAGCCTTGACAAGCCTGATGCTAGTTTAAGGCCATAGTAGGCCAATGCTAGTTTTTGGCCATTTTGGGCCATAGTGATAGTTTTAGGCCATTTTAGGCTAGGTGGTTTGCTAGTTTAAGGCCATTTTGAGCCACTATGAAGGGATTGAAGATGATAGTTTTAGGCCATTCAGGGTCATGGATTGCTAGTTTAGGGCCATGGTGGATCACAACGTTGCTAGCCTAAGGCCATGGTGGGCCACAATCTTGCTAGTTTAAGGTCATGGCGGGGTGCATATTGCTATCTCTATTTTTGTGATTTTTGCTTTTATGATTTCTGTGCATTTTGATGTTTTTTTTAATAACTGTGAAAGTATGAACTAACCAAGTGAGTGTGTAAACTAAGCAAATGAATGCATAAAAAAAGTAAATAAATGTGTAAGAAAAATGAAATGATGGGTAATCCAAGCAATCAAGCTTAATGTAAATGCATAAACAAATGTGGTGTAAGCGAAAGGTAAAATACATGGTGTAGAAGTGAAGGGCAAGCAGGCACCTAGCATGTTTTGGGGTAAGGGGATACTTTAGTCGCATAGTTACTTCCTAATCTAGTATGGGTTAGGGGGCACGTAGGGCCTAGATTGCACTATTTAGTAGTCTCTTTGACCCTTGCTCACTACGTTGAAGGGAAATTTTATCAACAGGGCATCTTTCGGTAGGTCACTAGCTTCTTTTGTCATTTTGGGTGTGTTAGCCTCATGTGCTTCATTGTCATTCTTTATTGCTAATGCGTCATCAGGAAATTCTACCTCTAACCCTTGCTTTGTATCTATGTTGTTGATGGCCAGAGGGGTTGTGTTATCACCATGGATAATAACCTCACCACCTTCATATGGAAGGTGGATTTCTTGGTGGATTGGAGAGGAGACGACCCATAATTGGGCTAGCCAAGGCTTGCCCAATATCAGGTTAAAGCCTAGAATTTCCTCTATGGCAATAAATTCTGCAGTGGTGGGAATTGCTCCCCTACTACAAAGACTATGGTGATGGTCTAATTGATAATATCACATGATCTATTGAAGGATTTTAGGCATGTGATTTTTGTTGGCTTGATTTGGACCATGAGGCCTAGCTTGTCTATGACAATGTACGGTATTACATTTATTGTCACTCTGTCATCGACATGCATCCTAGAAATCTTGTGTTGCCCAACATGTATGGTGATAAACATTGGGGCTATCATGACCTCACCCTCCTTAGGATCGATCTTAATTGCTTTGTCATGAAATGCTAGGGATGTTGGACTCACTTCATTTGGTGTAGGAGGTAACATCACTACATGGATGGAGTTCTCATTTGTAGGGATGTCATTCGTAATAGGGATGGAGGTCAACATCCATACTAGTGCTTCACAATGGGTAGATGAGGTCATAATCAGGTCATACAAGCTCAATGTGGTATTTTTCTGCTTGAGTACTTATTTGACTTGGGTTAACACATCTACGAAGTCCTTGCCATTGTCTACCATTTTTTTGGCCTTGACTTCATCCATGCAGCCTAAGAGATGAATCTCTCATGGAGGTGACTTTGGCTTTACTTGCTTAGCCTATGTGGGGGCCTCAGTGCTCAATTTTGGTTTGCTGGTTGTGGCCTTTTTAGTTGCTTTAGCCATAGGGACTGCAAAGATAGGGACTAGCTTCAGTGGACCAAGTGCTCTTTGGTCTTATTGTTGCTTAGCCATTTCATTTGCAAGGTGTTTGTTGGACCTCTTACATTGCCATCTAGTGGGTCTACTCATGTTGCTGGTGGGGTTGGTCCTTAGACAAGAAAAGGCTATTGCATTACCCACTACTAGGCTTTAGGTAGGCGAGGGGCCAACATGTTGTGGCATCCTAGCAACAAATGGTAGTTGAGTAGTTGTTGTTGCGACATGCTGTGCGACCACAAAGAGTGTTGTGGATGCTTGAGGTAATGCTCTAACAATGAAGAAGGGCCTCAAACTCATGGAGGCTAAGGGGACCCTTGCACTACTAGAAGGCACTTGGACCACAAAAGGCTGTTGCACCAGTTCTGACTTACCACCCATGTTGATGGTATTTATAACATAGCCAATACTATTTGCATTTAGATGATCATTGTACACCCTCATGGAATGTTTCTGGGGCCTAACCAGGTTTGCTACAATAAGCACTAGTTTGCCCCTATCTATCATCCTTTGCAGATCATCTTGCAAAGCTCAATAGAAGTCCATGCTATGACTGAACAACTAGTGGTAATGATAGAATTGGTCCAATCTAAAGGGTTGTGGGATTGGGGGCTCTTTTGATGCTATTGAGGCAACTCACAGTACATGTCATGTCTTTTGTGGACATCCTTAGACATTTTCTTATGTTGGATGCACCCAGCTTTCAATTGTTGATCTAGGAGGTCTAAGGGTTTCAGTGGCAATGGGGTATACTTTGAGCAATCCTTGCACTCAAAGTTGGGCCTTTGGTCAACTTGTGTCATGGGAACTACAAATGTAGGCAGGTTGGTGGTCTTGGTGCTAGAGTTGGTAGCTTTGTGAGTTGGGGCTTTGGGCTTCCTAGCTATCAGCCCCCAGTTGGTTACTTTAGCATGTGTGGCTACTATTGCCACTATTACATTCTACTTTCTTGCATGCTTATTTTTGTAGGCCACATAGGTTAGGTCCTTGCTATCTTGCACTATGTCTTCTATGCTCTTAGTTTGGGCAAAGGCCTGGCTTAGGGATTTTGGGCTTAAGTAGTACAGTTTTGACCTGATGAAGTCATTAATTGCATTTTTGAAAATAGCTAAGAGGTGTGCCTCGGCTATCGGATCTCATATTTCATTTAACAAGGTGCTCTAGCATTAGGTGGACTTTTTCATAGGCTCTAGGTGGCTCTACTTGACCTGCATTAGCTAGTCCAAGCTTACTTCTTACTTCAAGTTATACTTGAAGCATGTCACAAACTAGCTTAAGAGGTCTTCCAGAGAGGAAATAGAACTTCTAGATAGTGCTCAATACCAGTCTAGCACTTTGCTAGTCAGCGACATGACAAATATGCATGTGATGATGTGTGACTAGGCTTGCAGCAGTAGGCACTTAGACCTAAATGTAACCAGGTGTGCGTTGGGGTCCTCTTCACCATTGTACTTGATGAACTCGGGTAGTGGAACCCTAGTTAGTAGGGTTAGTGGTAGGATGGTAGGACTTATAGGGTCATCCTAGTAGAAGTCCACCACCTTGACGATTTCTGAGGAAGTGACTTTGAGTCTTCTCATCTCCTCCATCAAACTTTGGATCAGTTGAAATGCTTGATCCAAGTTTTGAGATGCCCTAGTTGATTGCGTTGGCTATGCTGGCTGTTGTGTTGGTTGTATGACCCAGGGCCAGATTACCAGTTGTGTAGCCATGCAATGTTGTTAATGCGTTGGTTGTGCTATGGGTGCGGTGACTGGGGAAAACCAATCACGCATGGGCTAGACTAACACTGAGGGTGTCAACGAAATAGGTAGGACATAGGGCGCCTAAGTCATTTTGGGCCTGGAGATGGGCCCTATGTGAATGTAGGGCCGAGTTGATGTGATTGCTGCTGGCAAAGATGATTGGGTAGGTTGAGATGATGCCATGAAGGGTAAGTTGAATGAAGTTATTGCATCATATTGCATGTATTGCGCTTGATGCGTTGCCACTATAGGCGTCAACCTAAGCTAATGGAGTGGGAAGGTGATGCTCATGTTATAACTGTCTCGAGGAGGATAAGTGAACTAACTCAAGGAGGGGTCATACTAGGGATTGCTTGTTGGAAGACGGTGTGGAAGGGGCTCTCATGTTTAGAGCGAGCTTCAAACTCATCTTCTTCCTCTTGTAGGGCTTTCTCATAGTTAGTTCTCATGTCACATTCACTTGCTCGAATGAGTAAGGATAATAACTAGTGGTGGGGCTCTATGAGCAGGATGATGTTGAACCAGAAAGGGATATACTCTCATCTATCTTGGTGGATTAGTTTGAAGTCCCATTTTGCCTCCATGTTAAGGTGATCCATGGGTAACCCTACTTGGATCTTCGCACATATAAAGTTGTATTGTTCGTTGTTGAGCACAACATACTCTAGGTCTTGGCTATGTAGCCTAAGGGATTGCCTCGGTCCTACCATCATGAGATTTCTAGGGTTATCAATCTTGGCCTCTTATTGGATGGTAAAGGTGTCAAGTGCATTTAACATCAACATCAACGGCTAATCTAGATTCATGGTTATAGATCAAGTTTTGAAAGGGAGAGCTACATGTTGCTAGTTATAGAGTACTGTGGATGACACTAAAACTGACCTTATTTTAGCTAACACCACTGACTATTCTGGCTATGCTCTCCATGGACTATGCTCTCTATGCTGAGAGTTGACTACACTCTCTACATTGAGAGAATGGAGACTTAGGAAAATAGTGAAGAGAAGTGTGATTTGGGTTGCTACATGGGATCTTGAGGGGACCAACTATAGGGTCCAATCTACATTGATAGGTTGATAGACAACTATGATGCAGAGAGTATGTAAGACAACTACAACCAAGTTTGAAAAAGTGGTTCAACCCTCCTTCTAGTGTTAGAAAAATATTGTGATAAAAAATATCAGTGACTAGAACACCGAGGTTGGAAAGCACATAGTCTAACCATAAGTCCATGTGAGGGCCTACTAGAGGTAGAGATGGGGTGTCTTGAATGATCTTGTTGATTGAACAGGGACTTACTAGATGCAACTAGGATGCAACATGGCTAGTTGTGATGCTGATGTGAAATGGTGCTAAGTGTTCAAATAGTGTCAATGGTGTTGAGCATAGTCAAGTTTTTTAGAGAAAATGAGGATGTCAAAATGTGGGGATTGTCGCATAAGCGTAGTTGTAGGTGTGGCTATGTAATGAAATAGCAAAAAATGCAAATGAAATGCTAAAAATGCAAAGAGAGAGAGAGAAGAAGAACACCACCCCAAATCGGGTTGATCATAGTTAACGCCAAAAGGGGTTAGAAGGTACATGAGGTACAATAGGTGCAATGGAGAGCATAGTTAAAATCTTGGAGGTGTTTGGCCACAAAGATTGGTGCTCGTCAGGGTGTCTACATCTGCTGGTTTGGCTGCCCGGTGTACCGTGGGCTATGATGTTTTGTTGGGTTGTGGTGGAGCTATGGTTGTCTGCAACTTCACCAAATGCTAACCCAAAAATTTGCCAACCCTTGATTTGCCAAAATGCCAACCCTAAAAACATTGAGGGTGTAGGATATTTATAGGGTTAGGGTTAGCATGAAATGCGGCATGGTTGCTATGTGGTAGAGGGGACGGTTGGGACTACGCTCTCACCCAACTATGCTATCCACTAGGTTGGTGGGATCGAGTGTAGTTACAATTTTGGACAAGAGAGGATGTAAGAGAGAGAAAAATTCCATTGACTATACTCGTCGAGGGTGAGTTGATTGTGTTGGTGTGTCATTGCTATGCTATGGAGGTCGTCAAAGATCGTTCTGGCTAACTACGCTTGACTACACTTTGGACTGAGGGAGAGCATAGTCTTACACTTAGAAAACATTTTGCAAAAAAAAAAAAAAAAATTTGCTATGTGGTAACTACACTCTCCACTAGAGGCTGACTACACTCCTAACTAGGGATGAGCATAGTTCTAGCACTTGTCAAAATTTGTGAAAATTGACTTCTAGTTGACTACCCTTGACTATGCTTTAGGTTGGGGGAGAGCATAGTCTCAACACTTCGAAAAATCTACAAAACTAGGCCTTCATGTTGACTATGCTCTCCATGAGAGGCTTACTACACTTTGGGGTAGTGGAGAGCATAGTCCCAACACTTAGAAAAAGTTGCGGCAACTGGCTTCATGTTGACACTTAGAGAAAATTGAAAAGCTAGCCTTTGTGTTAACTATGCTCTAGGGTAGTGGAGAGCATAGTTCCAACACTTAGAAAAAATTTGCAAAAAATGGTCTTGTGCTAATAGTTAGACAAATTTGTAGTTGGGGATGTTGTAGTCTATATTTTGTGGTGTTTTAATACCTTGCCTTATCATCAACATGATGGAAAGGAATTTCTTCTGGGTGACCCACCCCCTTTAGGGGAGGACAAGGATATAAATGAGAATCTATCCCTTCAAACATTAGAAGGTGCACCAAATTATGATGACATATCCATTGAACATGTTCCTAGAGAAGTCATATTTGATGACTTACAAAAACTAAGACTTGTTAGACCTGGGATTGAAACTTAGATGAAAGGAGAACTTGATGAACTATTAGAATCCAAAATTATTCATCTTATGAAACATTCAAGTTGAACATCAAATATAGTGCCTAATAGAAAATGTACAAGTCAATTATGATTATGTCTTGATTTTCATAATCTTAATCATCAACAAATTGTGAAAAGATGGTTTGACAAGAAACATGCAAGTAAAGCCTTTAAAATAGGAGATCTAGTCCTTAAGAGAGATAGAGCATATGGTTAAATAGATCCTCAAGGTAAGATCAACCCTACCACAGGCCTATTTCAAGTTACATATGTCATTGGCCCCAATGTGTACAAAATTGTTGATTTGCAAGGACATAGGTTACATAGGAATTTTAATGCATTTCATTTGAAGCATTTCTACTTAGGTGACCCATGTGGACACTTGGTAGATTCTTAGTTGCATGTTTTCTTTCCCTTCATCATGCATTTCATTTGTATATAGTTACATTTGCATGTTTTCTTTGCATTTCTATCATCTCTTTCTTAGCATATTGGTTTTGGTTTTTGCTTTTCATATGATTTTAATAATCATTATGATTGTTTGAGTTACTAGGTGTTGGGTCATCATAACACCATTGGAAAATAATGCAAGCATAATGATTTATATATCCAATTACTATTACACAAAATCTCCTTTATATTTTATATTTCAATAATGCTATGATTCTTCCCAATTTATTTCAAGGTCTTAGTTTTATTAGTTATGTTGGATTATGGAGGATGAGATTTATTTTAACTTATCATGTTATCATCATAATCATGTGAGTGTAGGATATGTAACATTGGAGAATGGTTAGCTGCAATTACTAGGTGACCTTGGAAAATCCCATTTTCCCTTTCCTAAGCCTCAGCCCTTAAGCGTGATGATCCATGGCTACCCTGTGAGTAACAGGGTGAAGTGTGTTCATCTCCACTTGATAACCCTTAGCCACCTAGGAGACTTGCTATGATGCCATAATTAAAAGGCACATACATGAGGGTTGAATTCTACTATGGGAAAAGTTTCAAAAGGACCATGTTCTTTGGTAGTATAGTTAATCTGCTAGACTTGTGTTGGAATTCCTACCTTAAAAATGAAGTACACCATGAGCAAAGTTTCCTAAAAAAGAAAGAAAGAAACAAAAGGAAAAGAATGAGGACCATGTTCATTGGCAGTGTAATAAGTTCTTGAGTGTGGGGTTTGACAACAATCCTTACCCTAACCTCCATTTCCCCTTTTGAATCTATTTCCCAAAAATTTAAGAAAAAGAGAAAAGAAAATAATCAATTTTCATCCATTCCCTTGTTGAATGTCAAAAAAAGAAAAAAAAAAGGAGTCCTAATGACAAATCTGAAAGTTGTGGCTAGCTATATTTAAAAAGAGCTTGTCCTCTTCATTAAGTTTGGCATAAGTCTCATGCTCAAAGTAGTCTACATACTTTTTACTTTTACCTTGTGAGAAGATTGGGATTGCGATCTTAATTATATATATATATATATATGCAGTTAAAGTTATGATTTATAAAGAGTATATATTTTAGTCTTAATTAAATAATATAGTGTGGTAAGGGTGGCCCACATTTAGTTCTCTCTTGATTGTATGGTTATTTTTAATCATGTTTAGATTAGTATAGTTTACTTTTAAATTTCAATTTGTCTATTTTGTGATCTTTTCGATTATCTATCTTTGCATCTCCTCTTAAAATTTTTATTTTTATTTTTTCTATCCTTACACTTGCATGCTATTAAAAGTTTGGGGGATAAGTGTTGAGGCCAACATTTCTCATGCTAGGCACAGGGCCATAGTCAACAATGTACTAATAAAATTATGGTGTGGTATTTTGCCTTCATTGGTTTTCCAATATCCATTTCCCATCACCATTTGAAACACATAGAAGAAGTTAACAAATAGCATCCATGGAACTTAATGAATCTCGCATTTAAATCAATAGGCTGTCAAAGTCAAACATTTTTCAAGATGCTACATTCCAACTTTCTGAACTACAAAATATTCTACCCAACAAAACAATGTTTCTTGCAATAGTGTGCCATAATTAATGTGACTAACATGAGAACTTGTAACATTTGAAACCATTTTCCATGGTAATATATAGCTAAGATAATTACTAAATATCTAAGGATCTGTAAATCCCATCTAATTAATGATCATAACATGGCATAGGTCGCTTTCATGACATGGCAACAATCTTTTTTGAAGACCTATCAATTCTGTAAAACATTTAGGAACCTACATGTGAATTTGATATAACAATGAAGTGTGAATGTGGGCATCGTAGCAGTAGTGTTTATGTAATGGCTATGGACGGGACTAATTGTGGCTGGTGGAGAACATGGTGGACTTGACTGATAGCAACAGGACATGGTGGGCGTAACTGATGCATAACTAGTGCAATGAAAAATATAAAAGATGGCCATAACCAACAAAATGAGGAACGATTGGCCAACCTCTCCTCTCTCAGTAGCAGATGACTATCGAGTAGATGTCAGTAATGCGCAATAGTGACAACATCTACAATGGTAGAGGTGATGCGTGGTGTGATGGTGGTGTGCTCGATAGGCTCTTAAATAGTGACAATTGTTGCTATGCATAAACTATGATCGACAGTCTCTCTCTCTAGCAGGCATGCATGGTAACATGATAGGCGATGACAAACAACATTTAACACATAGCATCAAGCTTCCCCCTCTCTCTGAGAGCAGGCATGAACATTGTAGCCTCTCTAATAGAAAATGGCAAGTGCAAGAATGGTGAGGTGTGCGAGTGGTGGATGACGCATGTGCACGTGATACGTAGTAATAGGTGATGCACAGATGATAGTAACACGTGCATGGTAGGTGCTACCAACAACGGTAGTAGGTAGCATGATGACATCATTGCTAGGCCTCTTGTTCTCTCGACTGTAGTGTCATGTGGCTCTCCATGATAGCAAAGGAGGTGACCATAGATGATTATAGGTGACGTCGGTCAGCAACAACGATGCATAAGATCTCTCTCTCACTCTCCCTCTCCATCATTGACAATGCATGGCAAGTGCAAGATAGCACATCTTGGTAGTGATGGATCGGCAGCAACCGCAAGAGACTAGGGAAAAGTTTACATTTAGTAGTTACTTACTGCATTTCCATTAAGTCTTGAAATTCAAGACAATTATTCAGTTTAAGTCTCCCTAGTCTTTAGTTTGATTTATTATTTTGAAATGTCACATAACCTTCTCCAGCTGAGATGATTCCTAGGTTTCTATACCCATATGGGAGGCACCTTAGGCGATAGTCTCCTCAAACAAGTTTTTTTAGGTGTTGGTGTGTCCAAAATTTATGCCTCAATAGTTACATACAATAAAAACTTACTCATACTTTCATCATACTTCTCCTCTCAAATAACAATAAAGTTAAAGGAAAGTTCAAACTCATGACTCATTGATTACTAAGACAAGAAGTTACAATGGAGTTTCAATATCATTGACACAAAATGCATAATCCATGAAATAACATTATGATGTAACAAAGTTAGAACTTACAAGTAACGAATCTATGGGAAGTAAATTTATAAATAAATACATTCTATTTTCCTTTCCTTTTATTAAAATGGAGCAACATCACTTATATGATCCACTAATGCCTTTGCTTTCAAATTCTAACAAAGAAGAGCAAATGTAAGCATTTTTGTTCATGTTGCAAATTTTATTATTCATGATAATGTTGTTAAACGAACTTTAATATCTCATTTTCAAGTTAGGAAATAGGTACTAGTGTTAATTTTACTATTCTATATGATGTTTTAAGCAAGTCTTAGTGTATCTCATATTGTGATGTAATTTTCATGGAATGTCCAATTTCCTACACTAAAGAGGAGGTTTTATAGGATTGGTTGTAAGGGTGAAAACCTAAAAAGCATCCCCAAAAGTGTTGTCTTTCCTTTTTGTTGATTTGAAGTTTCTTTTCTCTGTAATTCTTCTCTACTTTTGCACTTTAAAATTTTATTTTTAATATATATAATTTTTGGGATCTCACATCCATATTATGATGAAATTTTTCAAAATTTTTTTACTATATTTAAGTCTTTTCTTACGTGAATAAACTTTATTTTTTCTACAGTTTTAGGTGTTAGAATATATTCATTGATTAAGGTAAAATCATTAGTTTCTCAACATCCATAAAAGAAGTTATAGAAAGGTTATGATAAGCTATGAATGGTCACTAGGCCTAGAATTTGATGCCTTTTTGCATGTCTTTTAGCTATTTATAGGAAAAATACACTCAAATTTTTAGCAAGTATCACAAATTGATGCATACAATTTTTTTTTTTGCATCACTTGTACTTGTGTTTTTATACATGTATGAGAATATAATTAAGTTGCTTTTCTTTGTGCAAATAACAATCAGCAAATTAGAGTTATTAAATTTTATGCATGGCTAAATTCTTAAGAAACTAGATGGACCTCATGGAATCTTATATTTACAAAATTTTTAATGCATTAGATTGTTGGAGACTTATCAAATAATTATGATTTCTAAGTTGTTGCTTATTGTAATGATATTTCTTATCCATTATAGAAGCTACTAATTAAAGAATTAGAAATTTGGAACTACTTCGAAGAAAACTTGGCTTTAATTTTTAGAAATAATTTGAACTTATAAATTACTTTATTGAGAGAAAACTTGTTTATCTTGATTAATTTGGCCGATAAGCAATTACGAGTCATAATTCGGTAACATTAATTTTTTGTGTGTGCCCATTTTGGTAACGCAACTTTGTGAATAAGGTAAAATTCCAGGTAACGCAACTTTGTGACATGTAACTAAAATTACAGGCAGGCAAACCATAAAGCTGCGGTTGAAACCGTGAACCACGGCCTCTGCTGCGACAGCAGATCTGTCAGAACCGCAAGACGTAAATATCTCCGATAAGATTCGCAGTCATTCGCAGATGATGTGGTAGCGGTGCTGCACAGTGGTGTACAAACGTCCCAGATGCAGAGTGGTGTATAAAGTTCACGAGATGTGTGTGGGAGAGGCCGACACGGACAGATGCGCAGCGTTGCCCTTAAATCTCAGTGCAGAGCAGGTAACAGGAACGCAGAAGCATTGAACAACATGAAATTCTGGAATCCATGGCAAGGTTATGCTTCTGTTCGCATACACTATATATGATACTCCAATATATATGGAATTCTGGAATCCATTTTTCCGCCCCTACTCTGCAAGCAAGGAGGAGGAAGTAGAGGGTCAGAAGGCTGCATGGCGATTCATTTTTGCATTTGCAGAAACGTTCACGACGGCAGCCTTAATCTGGGCATTCTGGATATTCTCGCGGCGGAGGGTCCGAACGCCAAGATAACGCTTGCAGAAATCGGGTAGCACCTGCAGAGCAGGAATCTGCTGGATCTGGACGTTCTCAATGGCATCATGCGATTCCATGTGGCGGAGCGTTTCTTCTCTGCAGAGAAGGACGCAGTCGGCGACGGCATCACACGCTACGGCCTAACTTTGGCATCGAAGTGGCTGTTGACGCATTTTGTAGTCCTTCTTCATCCATTCATACGCACATTCGCTGCTGCTTCTGCTCTTATTTTTTTATTACTCTTTCTCTTTCCGACGTTGCCCGATGGATCATTTTGGATTCCACTTCTGCAAAACAGTGGGCTGGTCTATAAGATCCTGAAATAACACAAGCAGCTCTATTTATACACGACGGCACGTCGGTTCACGGTAAGGACGCGAAATTAACTGTGGTAAAACGCGTAGATGAAAATTGAAAGAGTAGTAAACGATGCAGCACAGACAAAAATGACATCGAAGCTCCATGATTATGTATGTTTTCTGCATTTTCCTTTGAGAAATTGCAAACATGCGCTGGGTGTTAACTTGTGGAGTTATTATTGTGCGTGCGTGCGTACGAGCCTGTGTCACGCCCATATCTCTTCTCCATATTCATGGCCCAAAATAAGAAGTGCCCTAAGTAATAAGACTTTATTATATTATTTTTCTGATTAAATATATTCTCTGTTTTGCTGATGTAGTGGTATTATGTTACGTGGGCAGAAACTATTATATTATTTTTCTGATTAAATATATTTTCTGTTTTGCTGATGTAGTGGTATTATGTTACCTGGGCAGAAACTATTATGTTAGCTCTGCTGTCTATTAAGGACCACCTTTCCATCCGAATGTTGCCTAAAAGATGTTACAAAACACCATCCGAATGGTGCAGAGAGGCCTCGAATCGAACCATCATTGCCTGCCGGCTAGCGTATTAAATACAGACAAAAGAACTCTTAAACTTTAGAAATATCAATAAACAGAATATTAAAATATTTTGAACTGTATCACTTTGAAAAAAACAAAAGACTTTGGAAGCCTCTATGATTGGCTGAAAAAAAATCCCTCATAAAAGCCTTTCTATGCATGAAATTCTTAAAATTTTAGCTTTGCCGAGATTGTTAAGGTGGAAATTTTTTGGACTAACATAGGGAAAAAAAAGGGACTCCAATAGAAATTCGGGGGATGCCGAAAATGTTTTTGCACCGCCAAAATGATTAAGGTAAAAGATAAAAACCTCATCCATGTTTACTTGCCTAAAGAACTTGCAGAGTTGAATATTATGCTCTACTGCTTTGAATTTCCAGTGCTCTTGCTGTGCCTGGCTTAAAATTTGTTGGAATGGAATGCTACGTTTGATATATGGCAATGTTGGTCAAACAGGGCGCGCGCCTAAACAGGTCGCATTCCATTTTACTTTTCAAATGGAGCTGTGCAAATGCTATAACGTTGAGAAACCATTTACTTTTCAAATGGAGCTGTGCAAATGCTATAACGTTGTGAAACCCGTAACTTGATTCTAGAAAGTTGTTGGGAGGCATTTCCAAGGAGTGGTTGGGGGAGGCATTTCCAAGGAGTGGTTGGGAGAAAGCAAATTCACATTTAACCTGTTCCTTTTCATTGTTGTTTTCTGAAGTTTCTTTCATATTGATGAAATATGTCATATTCCTTTTATGAAATATTATCAATATGTCATATTCCTTTTATGAAATATTTTGTTTACTATCAATTTGAGGGAGGGATTCATATTCCAAAGAATAGTAATTTTGAAAGGCCATAGTTTCTTTATTTTACCTGTGAAGAATTTGTGATTAGCATTCAATAAATTTGTAACCTTGGATGTTGTGTATCGACAAAGGGATGATAATTCGCAACAACAAAGATTTAGAGAAGTTTTGATGAATATACGAGAAAAAAAGATGAGTGATGAAGATTATGACTTTTTAAGCCTGAAAATGCAACTTCCATCAACATCGGATGGGCCAGATGGATTTGAGGATTCTGTGCATTTGTTTGATACAAAGGATAAAGTGCATATGCATAATGAGAAAATATTGCTCAAAATGCAAAAGCCAGTTGCACGGTGCATAGTAGATAGAAGGACAAATGGTGTGAAATTTTGGGATGATTCAGAAGGAGAATTGGACCGAGTAGTGTTATTTGTGAGGATGCAAAGGTTATGCTCACTGTTAATCTATGGCCAGAAGAAGCATTGGTTAATGGTGCATGTAGAGTCATTAAAAAAATAATATATAGTCCACACTGTCAACCTCCACAATTGCCATTGTATGTCATCGTTGAGTTTGAATCCTATATTGGAGTACCATATGATAATGAACATCCTCGACAAGTACCCATTCCACCAATCATACGTGGAGGATCTCGCCAACTACCACTTAGATTAGCATGGACATTAATGATACATAAGTCACAGGGAATGACATTGGAGAAAGCCTGTATAGATGTTGGTAGCAGAGAAACAACAGGTCTTACATTTGTGGCACTATCTCAAGTGAGGAGTATTGACAGTTTGAAGATATTCCCTCTGATCTCCAAAGAAAGATATATCAAGATATTTAAGGCTTCGCACCTTCAAAGTAGATTGGATGAAGTGCAATGCATTAAATCAAATGAAGAATGATTCATTCTTTTTTGTCAACTAATTTTTACCATTTTGAATGTGAGATCATTTGTAACTATACATTTTCAATTACGCAAGTTTGTACATTAATCATTTCTGCTATATTACAACATGTTTATGATCATTCAATAAAGCATTCCATGGTCTTATAATATTTCTAT
>MNCI01029990.1:89099-99131 GCA_015680685.1 Gnetum montanum | reverse complement strand
GCTTGTTTGCGTGTTGTGCGTGTGAAGAGTAGGCATATGCTGAGCGTGCTTTAGCTGCTTTCAGGCTGTATTACACTCATTCGCATTGCGTTGCGTGTATGAGCGTAATCTGATATAAAAACAATAAGTTCAGAGTTGTTTTACGCTCACTACGCAGTTGTGCGTGTCAAAGCGTAAATAATGTAAAACTTTACGCTCATCACGCAGCTGCGCGTGATGAAACGTAAGCAATGCATAAGTTACGCTCACTACGCAGTTGCGCGTAATGAAGCGTAAACATCGTATGCCTTACGCTCACTACGCAGCTGTGCGTAGTGAAGCGTAAAACGATGTACAACTTGAATGATAACATATGCAATGGTACACACTGCCGCGTATCGAGCGTAAAAACAAGTTATTCATGCGCCAGGATGAAAAGCGTCAAACTGCTGCGCTTTTTTAGACTCTGCCTTTGGCTATTTTGGAGCTTATTACACTCATCACGCTGCCGTGTGTGATAGAGCGTAAACTCGTCCTGGAACGAAGCTGGAGCGCGCTCTCGCTTGAATTGCGAATCTTTGCCTGAGGCCGACCCGTAATTTTTCACGGTGTTTTAGTAAAGTTGTATTCCATATTTTATTTTAATTTTTAGGGAACAATAATAAAAATTTTAAAAAGCTTTGGAGGCAAGAAAAGGGTATTTAAGAGTATCTTGAAGCTTTAGCTTAAATTTTGTGCTTTAATTAAAAATTTTTGACATTCAAGTTAAATTGAAATTCCAAGCTTAACAATTACAACCACTCATAACATATAAAGGAGCTCTCAACCATACCTTGTAAGAATCATCATTTGGTATCATGGAACAAGAAGAAAAGTGATTGTAAGCCAAAGGGATAACGACGAGATGGCTTGTAAGACTAAGAAAGGTCAGAGCACCAAGTTGTAAATACAAGAAGATAATGAAGAAAAGACACCCATAATGTGTGTTCTAGAAGATCTCCTAGGTCTTTCAAATGATATTTGAGAAGAAATATCGGTCCTAGTTTATTTGGACTCATAAAGCCAAAAACTTTGTAACATAGTCCTAAGTAAACTATCTTGGAATTGTGAGTTTTGGATATGCCAAACATCCAAAATGAAGATTAAAACATTGAGGACCAAAAATTGAAAAAGGAAGTATATTGAGTCCATATGCCAAAATGAAAAAGAAAAGGATTCACAAAGCTAAGTTGCAAAAAGAAAAAAACTAAAGAACATTGTAACCTAGTTGTGGATTGCTAAAAGAGCTTCACATGGCCTAGCCCACATAAGAATAAGTAGGTAAAATTCCTAGTCATTTCGTAAGTGAAGCTAAAATTGAAATATCACTGAAAGGTAAGAAAAACCCATGAATGTAGCCTAGAGTTACAAAAAGTCCAAACATAATAACAAATAACTAAAAAAATAGAGAGCTAGAACAAGTACTAGTTGTGCCTTGTTTATGATAGTATATAGTTAATACTAATCCATAGGAAACCAATAATTAATAACTTTGTATATGCCATAGAAAATCATCAATTGTTATAAGAATTCAATACTTATAATCATAGGAATTATTATGTACTATAATCATTCTATTGAGCAGAAATTACAATTGCTCCTTATGTGAAAATATAAATCCTAGACATAATGTAAAATGAAATCTAAACATGGTGTAATTAATATATGTTGATTTTTAATGCATAGAAAGTAGAAGAAACATAAATAACCAAGTGAAAGCAACAAAAATTGATAGAAAATAAGAGAATAACTTCAATGCAAACAATGTAATTTTCTTCAAAAATTTTTAGTAATTTCTTCAACTACTAACAAGCCTTAGAAATTCTAAGTCTTCTAAATTCAAGAATTACAATAAGCTTAACAAGAGGAAGAGACTACAACTTGAATTTTTCTTTACACATCCTTTGATTTTGTAATGTTGTGATTTCTAAGAGCACCCAAGCATCTACTTATATAGTAGGCATAATGCCATGTTTGGATAAAAGTCAAATTACAGAGTTATAGGTATTAGCCTAATGGTAAGACTCTTGATTTGAAAGTTTCAAGTAATGGGTTTGATTCTGGTAGGCAATGCTAAGTTATAAAGTTCTAATTAGACTATAAAACAAACAAACAAACAAAATTATAGAGTTATAATCTATAATTAATCATGGCCAAATTGGGTGTTAACAATTACATATTCTTTTTGTTATATTACATACTTTGGGTTTGTTGTTTCTAGCCAATGTGCCAAGAATAATTTGCCAACATGGCAATTGTTACAAAGTGAAGGTGTTTAAATTTTTGCTAACTAAAATCACTAATAAATCAACAACTAATTTATAGTTTTTCACATACTCTTCAAAATCTTTCTTTACTATTTGAAAGATTGGAATATGAGAAAGTATATCCACTGTTATTCACATTTAATGAAGACATCTTGTCAAGGTAAATCTTTTAAGCATATATACAACAAATGGAAGAAGGAATAAGATGTATACAACAATTGTCATTATAACTTGTAAGGCTCTTGTAACTATCACTCTTGTAAAGTCTAAGACCCTCTTAAATCTATAACACTAGTTTCATAATTCCTTTTATAAAATTTTCATGTCCATAACTCAATATTGCCCATTGAAATTGAGCTTATGACCTGGGTTTTCCAAGCTGAGACTCTTTCCACTTAGCTAACACTTCATTCTAGAGTAGATGTCATTCCAAACTACAAACTTTGCAAAAATCCCTTCGTCAAAATTCTACAAGTAAAAATAGTTAAATTCATGAGGTAAAAATAATGTAGGTTTTTAAATAATTAACATGATAATATGGACAAGTCTTCAAAGTTGCGTGAAAAGATTATAGCCTCTTTTTAAAGCTAAGATACAAAACAACCAACTCTTTTCACAAAGAATAATTTTAATTAAACAATTTAATGAAAAATGTGTATACCAATGAAGTTTAATTTATCTTAAGACTTTATGCTTCATTAGAGCTTCTTTAACCTACATGATTTTTCTAATTACACATGGGAAATCTATTGTTTTACCTTGGATTTATGTAGGTTTATTTTAGTTTAATGTTAAAATACTATTAAGTGTTTTAACACACCACATCTCCACATACCATTCCTTGTTGTTTACTCAAATAAATAAATAAAAACCATATTCACTCAATTATGAAAGCTTATCTTATTACAAAGTTTCAACAATACTTGAATATATTAAATAATAAAACAACATAATAGTTGTTAGGCTCCTACAAAAGATTCTTATGATAGAATTGATCAAATTATTCATTGGTTTAATGGTATCACAATTTTTTCTAGAGTTGCTTAGGATATTTGCATTACTATTAAGAAAGATGGAGGACTTGCCATCATTAATTATTATAAGTAGGGTGTATCTCTCTTAGCAAAATGGATTACAAGATGCATTCATGGAGATGATGTTTGGGTTGTCCTTCTTATGCAAGGAAACCCAAAAATAATAATAGTTGATCTTCTAATAATTTTCTTCACTATTTTTTTCATTAGGCCATTTCTATTTTTAATTCTCCAATGCTTAAAAAAATTTGGAAGACATGGTGCATGCTTAGTAAGTACTAGAATTATAATCATATCGAAGTTTCATAAGATATGCTAGAGAAAATTAGTTCATGGTGGCTTCCTTTTAATGAAGAGGCTTGGGCTATTCATTCATCTAGATTATGCACCATTTGGAGCAAATTATAAATCACTACAATTTTCTATTTACATATTCATGATAGATGGATTACATGGTAGGAGGCTTCTAGCTTTTATGATTTGAATAGAATGAGAAGAAAAACTTTTAAAAATTTAATTATGATCTAATTATTTATTTAAAATTGACAATAGTTTGCATCATACTTTTATAAATATTTTTTGAAAGGATGACACATCTATTTTTCTTTTTAACTTCAAAGTTGTATATGAGATGATTACCAAGAGTGATCTTATTCATAATAGATTTAATAAGACTTGAAAAACATAATTACTACCACATTTTTGGATGATAAAAATGAGAGATATTTAAAAAGTTCTCACATTTCCAAAAATATGAATTTTTATGATATCTTATGCATCAAAGCCATTCAATTAATACCCATCTTCAACATATGGGAATTATTTCTCCTTAATGCCTTCTTTATGGAAGTGAAGACTTATTTTTACATTTTTTATGAAGACTTATTTTCACATTTTTTTACTTTTCAATTTCCACAATATACTTGGAAATTAACATTTAGAATTTGCAACAACTTTTACCAAGAATCCATGATATCATTCTTCGTGATTAACCTATATTATCTACTGATGAATTGTCATTGTGTCACATTGAGATGGCCTTGTCTACATGGTGTTGTCCCATTGATAGGGTCGTGTCAATGTAGCATTTGCTACATCTATGGGACCCTATCAATGTAGCTCTTGAATAAAGTCTATAAATGCATGCTCATCAATTGTGTTTATGGAGGTCTAGTAATAGTTGTAGCTAAGCTCTTATAGTTTTTTCATTTGAGAGTTAGAATATTTCTTTAAGTGCACGCAATAGGAGTTAGAAAGTATACGGATCTTTATTCAAGAATTGTTATACCTAAACACACTAGTGTAAATGACAATAAAGATGAGCCTTTTGATCAAACCTTGTAGTAGTTGAAATAGATTAATGATTCATTTATGCATTTATTTTTTTCATTAATCATGCAATTAATTAAGCTAAATTAGATTTTAAGTGATTAGTTAATTAATTAAGCTAAATAAATTAAACACATATGTACGACTACTTTAAGCATAAATATGTATTTGCTTGATAATCCTAGCAGTGTTATTGCTTAGTTTGCCTAGTAACATAGCACTTGGTAATCCCAACAATAGATACATGGGTTCATGATATGTATGAAAAGTGGGATCTGATACTTATGTTAGGACTAGTTAGAGATTAGTTAATTAGTTAAATAAAATTAGTTAATAAATTACTTCATTTCTCTATTTTAACTACCATGAACATAAAACATAAAATAATAAAAATCATATGCCTTGATTACACTTAACCATACCATGTGCATCACAAGTGTAATTGAGAAGACAACGAATGACTATTGGGGCAAGGTTCACTTTCCAAAAGGCTAGTGTATTGAAATACATAGAGTCTATATAATTTGATTGAATCATGCGTGAACACTTTGTGATTTGTATGATTGGACATAGGGGCACCTCAATTACTCATTATTGGCATAATTGCCAATGACTCATTTCATTTAAAATGTGCACTATCTAGGCTTAATGAACATTATTAACATTGTTAGATGAACCCTAAGGTCAAAATCATTCTCACAAGTAATATAATCACATAAGCACATTAATATTTGATGAGACGCGATATCGCGTCCTCCCATGCGATATCGCATACATGATATCGCGGTCCGCCGCCAAGTCTATAAATAAGAGGCGGCTCTCCCTTGTTTCCTCATCTTGGGCTAGAAGCAGGGAAACTTTGGTAGTTTGATCACTCTAGAGATAGAATATTTTTCATGTGCCCGTAGTAGGAGTCCTAAAGTGAACAGATCTTTATTCGAGCAACATTGTACCTGAACACAAGTTGTGTACGGCAATAAAGACAAACTTCCTGGATAAACCTTCTAGTGCATGGAATAGGATTTTATTTTAATGTTATTTATTGCTTTTTCTCTCTCACCCTTAAACTCCTAGAATGTGGAATGAGTACGACTTGATTACGAGCATCTAAGGATGTGTACGGATAGTTAAGGAATCGGTTGCTCATCGCAATGCGGTATGAGTACGACTTGATTACGAGCATCTAGTATGACTACTTGGTAACCCAGTGGCGTATTTAGGATCTGTGCTTGGTAATCCCAGTGGTAGTCATGCACAAAGGTGTGTACGGTTAGTCAAGGAATCAACTGCTCATCGCACTTAGGCTAGATTAGATTCTCTCAACCCTTTTCTCCTAGTTAAGTGCCTTAGTACGACCACTTCGAGCACGTGCGTTATGCGTGGTGATCCTAGAAATGATTAGCATTTGGTAGCCACGGTTGCATTGGTTTAGGGTGTGTATGGTAAGTGGGAATGGATGCTGATGCTAGGTAATTTAGACCTAGTTCATTAGTTAGAGTTAGTTAGTTTCTCCAACCCTTCACCTCGATAGCATAGGAGATAAAACATAAAAGATCATAAAAATCATATACCTCGGACTTACTTAACCATACACCATGACAATCACAAGTAAGTCTGGGAAGATAATGAATGATTAACCCTAAGTGTTCCATGGGGAATTTAGGCACTTAGTCTATGGAGTTCGACCAGATCGCGCGTGTTACGCTCATTTCGTATGGTTGAGTGTAAGGGTATCTCGCCACTCATCATTGACAACGTTGCTAGGGACTAAGTGTTTGTGCGCTAAGTAGGACATAAAGGATATCACTCACATCGTTGGGAGCCTAAACGAACCTTTGGATTAATTAATTAAACAAGAATTTATATAACGGTGAAATAGCACACCGATAAATCAAAATGTCTTCTTCTCACAAGAGCAACTCACCATCTAAGGACCATACATGAAACAATCGACAATCACAAACACATAACCTAAATCAGCTAGTTCCTCAGCAATATAGGATGGAATATACTCATCTCGATGAGTATATTCCCAATTTTACTTTTATCTTCCATCAAGATGAACAGATGTGCTGGAGAGATCTGCATGGTAACATAGTATTTCTCCCAGATCGGGCAGTTCCTAACATGCTTCTTTGTGCTTTGGCATAGATTGGCATGACAGAATTTTATGCTGAATACATTATGGGTGATTTTGACATGAGGGATTACCATCCCACAGCTTTGCAACATATGAGGGACTCAAGACAGGAGAGCCAACATACATTGTTGAAGGGTAAAGGTCCGCATGTCCTTAGCGAAATAGGAGATGAGGAATCCCTTATAACAGGTTCTTTAGCAAATGATGTTCCCCCTCCTAACGATGGTGAGGAGGTTGGGTATCAGAACCTACGATCAATGATACATAACCCTGGTTCTGATGCCCATGAACACCAATTGTTCATAGAGGGAACAACCACTCATGATAAGGACAGGCACTTAGATCATCATCATGATCAGGGTTGGAGCAGCAGAAGAGAAGGTAGGAAACATCATCATGGCGATGGTTCTCCTTCTTCTTCCCCTTATTCACATCACTCACCCTTTCCTTCCACATCTGGGCACAGCCACCATGAGCACAATGATGAGGATAGAGGTAGGAAAGATGAGAGACCTCGATGGGAAAGTCGAGAGAGAGGACAAGGGCAAGGACGAAGGGAAAGTTGGGAATAATGAAGACATCATAGGCATCATGAAAGAGATGATCATGATGAGCCCCTACTTGCCATCCAAAGTATGATTGATATAACAGAGGCTGTTAGAATTCTCACAAGGGATTTAAAAGATAGTCAGATCAAAAGCTTAGACATGAATAACATCCCACGCTTTGAGGGGGGGGAGGGGTGGTACAACGTAGATCCACAACATCATTTACAGGCATTCCATGATGCCTGTGCCTTGCAAAATATAGAAAATGAGTAGCAAAAACTTAAGTTGTTCCCTAGGTCACTCACTAAAGAAGCAGAGAGTTGGTACCAGTCCTTACAATCGGAAACCATCAAGAGGTGGAGTACGATGCTAGAACTATTCAACAATAAGTATCAAACGTACTCCAGAGTGTCCAATTTGCGTAAGTAGATCCAAGGCTGGAAGCAAGGTACTTATGAACCCTTGGATGTGCCATGGCCCACTGTTACACATTGTTACATTGTTGCTTGGGCCATGGTTACGGTCATCGGGATCAACTTCACCACATCGTGGATGGGCTAAGGCATGAAACTAGAAGAACCCTTGGGACTTATGCCCAAGGGAGACTCTCACAACTTAGAGCCCATGAAGTACATCACTTGTTGGAGCAAGTAGCAAAAGAAGAAGGTGAGCTATGAAAAAGGGAAAGTGAGGAAGAATACAACCATGATCCCTCTCTTCGAAAGAAGGGAGTGAAATTTTGCGATGAAGAGGATGAGTCACCAATCAAAGAGTTGGTGAACAGGAAAACCTTGCTGATTCAAAAGTTAACAATAGAAATAGTGGCTAAGGTAGATGACGTATGGAGTTCCTTAGACTCTAAAATTGAAACTGTCTTAAAAATTGTAGAAGAGTCTAAGGCGGAACGAAGTAGTGACAAAGGTAAGACAAAGTGGAGAGATTAAGGCCCTGCACATAACAAGGGTAAGGGGAAAATCACTAACTCCGATGTGGTTGTGGATTTAGACATAAACGATGATGGTGGATGTGAGATCTGCCACTATGACCATCCTAAGGGATGTTGCCTAATCATCTCACATCTATAAGAGTCTGGGGTGTATGCACTTAATCCAAGACTTAATCAATGGAAAACACCCCTGTAGGTTACCTTATCCCCAAGGTAACCCAAGGCAGTTCCACCAATCATTAACATATTATCCAAGTGGAACTCCACCAAAATCCATCAGACAGCATCAACAGTGGCAATACCCACAGTCATGGGGGATGCCATTGCCAAAACATCAGTACCCTTACCGGCAACCTAACCCTTATGGATATTATGTGTAGCAGCCGATTCTTCCAAGTTACTCTATGAGTCACACAACTCCCCATCGTCACTCCCAAGTTCGGGAGTACTTCAGAAGGACTCCTTCTCCTCTCGGAGACACTCCATACCCACACTAATCCATCCACACCTCTTCCACAAGTAGTTCCCATAACACCTCCTGCTCCAATAATGCAAGGGGAACTTCCTACTTAACTGTAGCAATGTCACGCTGCGAGAGCTGTATATATTCAACCTGCTACTAGTTCTGACAACTGTAAAAAGAGAAGACCCTTCTTTAGAACCAAAAGCCCAGACAAATTCTTGCAACAACAAGCGGTTGAGCCCATGTACACTCCTCCACCATCTAACACTTTGGAGTACCCTTCAGTCCAACAGAGCTTAATGCATATGGTTATGTTAACACATACCATAACTGACTGGATCAAGGTAGGCCACCTTCCCAGGAAACTAACTAATCCTGGAAGTCCCTTAATCTACCTTCAAGTCATTGAAAATGAACCACATAGGGCTCTTCTTGACTCAAGTTCTAGAGTCAACTTAATTTCACAAGAGATGTATCATGCCTGGAACCTGTCCCAACTTAAGAAGAGCAACGTTCAACTAGAGCTAGTAGACCAGTACATCACCATTTCCTTGGGATTGGTGGAGGACATCATTACCACTATGTGTGGTTGGTCTTACCTAGCTGATTTCCTGGTGATTGAAGTCAACAACAACGAAGGGGACTTCCCAATTATAATGGGAAGGGCATGGCTTAGTATAGTAGATGCATGTCTTAGGATTTGCAATCTTTCCTTGGAAATATCTAAGATAAATATTTATAGAAAGATCGAGAAGAGGAAAGTTCCATGCATCACATACAGTGATTCATCAGGTGATGACATGGAGGAAATGCCTCCATATAATAGGTGTGCCCTTGAAACTTTGAAACAAAGATGCCTATATGTAGCAACCACACAACAAGTGGTATACACCCCATGGTTGACAGCTACTAGAAGTAGCAGACAAATATGCATGGAATGAACTGAGGAGACAAGCCATGCCAACAACGAAGGCATAGACACATTGGAATATGAGCGTTGCCAACTTCCATCCCTTAATCTAAGATCATAAATTGGGAGAAGTTGGACACTTCTTAGAAATTCAAACAAGCGTTCATTATTTCAGATCTTTTCCTTTCCACTCAATCATGGGGGAGATGGCCACCTATGCTAATCATATGGGGCCCTCAGTTCTTTTTCGATTTTTTTACACATTTTTGTTTTACATGTTTTTGTCTTATACATTTTTGTTTTACACGTTTTTGTTTTACAAGTTTTTGTCTTACACATTTTTTTTTACACATTTTTGTTCTACAAATTTCTTTAAC
>MNCI01029990.1:68202-88348 GCA_015680685.1 Gnetum montanum | reverse complement strand
GGGAGGACCCACTGACATTCCTATTTGGAGCATTAGTTAGATTATTTCCCTTAACATTTTGCAATTAATTTTATTTTTTGTCATTTCCATCTTGACATCCATTTCATCGATGCCATAGTTGTCCCTTTTTATCTATCTTTCTTAGTCCTTTTCTTTCTCCATTCTAACACTACCAGAGGTTCGAGATTAGTCATGGGGTTATGGGGCCTAATTTTTTTGATTTTCTCTTAGCCTCAAATTTTTTCAATTTTTTCCTAACCCCTACACCTTTGGTAGTCATCATTACTATATCTCCCGATCCATATTAGCCATACCACAACCTAGCCAATGAACTTACACCAAAGCAAGGTATCAATTACATGATGATTCATTTACCCTTGCTAATATAAGATTATGTTGTGTGTGCAGATGGCGATCATGCAATAACGAACCAGATCTGGAGGGAACACATGGAATGGAGCAGTGCTACCACAACTATGCAAAGAGCAAGATCGATGGCACGCTTACCGATGGACAACGAAAGGTGCAATCTTGGCGTTGGTAGCAGCAACACTTCTCTCTCTCTCTCTTTTTCTTTCTCAGCTGCCAACTAAGGCCTAATGTCATTGTAATAAGGTGTTCATCCTTGTTGTCATGAACACCAGTTTTGTCAAGTCTTGTAATGATGATCCGTTCACATGTCATCCCATTAGTTCCATTCCCCTCAATAATCCCATACCTCCCAATATTTTGTAAGGAACTCAAGGACGAGTTTTCATTCAGTCATGGGGGTATGATGAGACGCGATATCGCATAGGTCGTGATATCGTGGTCCATCACCAAGTCTATAAATAAGAGGTAGCTCTCCCTTGTTTCCTCATCCTGGGCTAGAAGTAGGGAAACTCTGGTAGTTTGATCACTCTAGAGATAGAATATTTTCCATGTGCCTGCAGTAGGAGTCCTAAAGTGAATGGATCTTTATTCGAGCAACATTGTACCTGAACACAAGTTGTGTACGGAAATAAAGACAAACTTCCTAGATAAACCTTGCAGTGCATGGAATAGGATTTTATTTTAATGTTATTTATTGCTTTCTCTCTCTCACCCTTAAAATCCTAGAATGCGGAATGAGTACGACTTGATTACGAGCATCTAGTGTGACTACTTGGTAACCCAGTGGCGTATTCAGGATCTGTGCTTGGTAATCCCAATGGTAGTCGTGCACAAAGGTGTGTACGGTTAGTCAAGGAATCAATTGCTCATTGCACTTAGGCTAGATTAGATTCTCTCAACCATTTTCTCCTAGTTAAGTGCCTTAGTACGACCACTTCGAGCATGTGCATTACGCGTGGTGATCCTAACAACGATTAGTGTTTGGTAGCTACGGTTGCATTGGTTCAGGGTGTGTACGGTAAGTGGGAACGGATGCTGATGCTAGGTAATTTAGACTTAGTTCATTAGTTAGAGTTAGTTAGTTTCTCCAACCCTTCACCTCGATAGCATAGGAGATAAAACATAAAAGACCATAAAAATCATATACCTCGAACTTACTTAACCATACACTGTGACAATCACAAGTAAGTCTGGGAAGACAATGAATGATTAACCCCAAGTGTTCCATGGGGCGTGTAGGCACTTAGTCTGTGGAGTTCGACGAGATGACGTGTGCTACACTCATTTCGTATGGTTGAGTGTAGGGGTACCTCACCACTCATCAATATTTTATTTGTATTACAAAATGTCTTCTTCTCATAGGTGTGATGATACTAAACTACTAGTTCCTCAAGAATGCAAGGTGGAATAGACTCATCCCGATGAGTATGTGCCTGACTTCACCTTCATCTTGCATTAGGATGAACAATTGTGATTGTGTGATATCAAAGGCAACATTATAATGCCTCTCGATTAATATGTACTTGTGATGTTGCTTCAAGCTCTTAAGAATTTGGACATCCAAGATCTTCAAAAGGAGCATGTTGTGCATGACTACAACTACCAGGACTACCATCCCATTGAAACACAACTCTAGAGAGATCAACACCATGAGAGGCACCATGAGTTTGTGAAGGGGAAATGGTTGACTAATCCTTTATTCTTGCTTAACCAAGATGATAATGAGGATCCTTCCTCTAGGGGATCTCAACATGAAAATTCTCTACCCCTTGTTATTGGTGATGGGGGTGCGGCCCTAAATTTGTAGTTCACTATCAACAATCCAGGTTCAGGTAAATATGGTAGTCAAGGTAGGGACTTGAATAAGCATCAAGATGATAAGAAAAATTCCCTTCGGTGGTGGAAATTCTCCTCCCTCTTCACCCTCTTCATATGCATATTTTTCTTCCTCTTTTGGTTTTGACCAACATCGTAGAAGGAACAACTGTGATGGAGGTGAATAGCAAGATAACAATGATGATGCTAGGCCCACAATGAGCAAAGGGGTAATAGAGGACATCATTGATAACAATGAAATAATGATGATGATGAGCCTTTGCTAGAAGATTGAAGCATGTTAAATATTGCAAAGGTTGTAAAAATTCCAACTAGGCATGTGAAAGATAGTTAGATTAGTCGACTTGATATAAACAATATTCCTAGATTTGAGGGGGGATATAATTCTAATCCATAGACACATCTTCAAGATTTTTACAATGCTTGTGCCTTACAAAATATTGAAAATGATTGGCAGAAATAAAGCTATTTCCCAATACACTCATCAAAGAAGTAGAACACTGGTATCGATCCTGGAACCAAAATCTATTCGTTGGTGGAGTACAATACTCAAGCTATTTAACAATAAGTATCAAACGTACTTCAAATATGAGAAGGAAAATTTAAGGATGGAAGCAAGGAAACCATGAACCCTTGGATGCCACCATGGGTAGATACTATTCTCTTATACACCAATGCCCTGGCCATGGTTATTCTTAGTAGGAACAATTTCATCATATCATAGATGGACTTAGATCAGAAATGAGGGGAACTCTTGGGGTTTACGCCCAAGGGAGACTATCAAAACTTAGATCCCTTCAGATTCAAAGGCTAATTGAGTAGGTAGCAAAAGAAGAAGAAGAGTTGTAGAAATGTGAAAGTGCAATAGGGATCCTTCAATTAGAAAGAGGGAGGTATGATTTTATGACAGTGAGGAGTAATCATCACTTGATGAGGTGGTAAACAAAAAGATCTTATCAATCCAAAAATCTATGTTTGAAATTTTGGCTAAGGTGGATAAACTGTGATATTCTTTGGATGAAAAATTTCAAACTGCTCTAAAAATTGTTGAAGAAATATAAGAACAAAGTAGTGATTGTAATCGTAGGAGGTAAAAAGAAGCTAAATGTGCCTACCAAAGGGGTAAGGGCAAGATTTTTGCAGTAGATGAAGTTGCAGAAACTAAATCAGATGATGATGGTGGGTGTAACATCTGCTAATAAAAACATCATAAGAGATGTTTCCCCATTGTTACACTTACAGAAATATGGGGTATATGCTCTAAAATTCACAACTAGCAAGAAGGCAAGCACCCAAAAGGTTACCTTACCCTCAAGGAAATCCTAAACAATTACATTAGACACAAAAATATTATCCAAGTGAAACTTCACTTTAACTGTATACAAAATATCAATAGTGGCATCAACCACATTCATGGGGGATGCCACCACCAAGGTAGCAGTACCCTTATAGGCAACTAGATCCATATGGGTATTATGTTTAGCAACCCTTGTCTCTATGTGACTCTTCTAGTCACATTTATCCTTTCCAACATCACTACCATCCTTTTGAATACTACAAAATTTATTTTCCACATTCCAAGAGGGATGCCATATTTTATTCTTATCCTTCTAATGTTTTTACACCTATTTCTCCATCCTTAACACAACCACCACTTACTTCATCCATGCAAGGTGAACTTCTAGCTTAGCTGCAGCAATGTAATGCTACCAGGGCCATCAATCTACAACTGGTTCATCAACTAAGGGGTTCAAAACCTTGTGCTCATAAAAGACCATTCTTCAAACCCAATAGCCCTACTAAGCCCTCATAGACTCAAGTAGCTAGTCACCCTGCTCCTCCTTCATCCTTTGCAAACCATTCCATTGAGTCCCCTTCAAACCAAATGTCACCCAAAATCCATAGTGTTATGCTCATCCATGCCATATCTAATTGGATCTGGGATGGCAACATTCCCAAGAAATTAGCTGATCCTAGGAGTCCTCTTATTTATCTATAGATTACTAGGAATGAACCATGTAAGGCTCTTCTTGATTCAGGTTTTGGTGTGAGCTTGATTTCTCATGAGATGCATACTACTTAGAACTTGTTACCTTTCAAGAAGAGCAATATCATATTAGAATTGGCAGATCAGTCTATCACTATTTCATTGGAACTGGTCAAAGACATTATGACCACTATCTATGGATGATTTTATCTTGTCAATTTCCTAGTAATCAAGGTTGAAAACTACAAGGGGGACTTTCCAATCATTATGGGAAGAGCATGGTTAAGCATTGTTGATGTAAGAATGGACATAAGAGATCTTTCCCTAGATATATCTAGGGAAAATTCATTTGGAAACATTGAGAAGAAATACATTTCATGCATCATGTACAATAATACAAGGTGCCATTACATGTAAAAACTTTGGTTCATGAAACAAGCATCTATTTCAATATGCAGGCAGTGTGGACATGAGGTAGATATTCAAAGGTGTATGTACGTAGTAGCCATAAAACAAGAGGGTATCCAATGGTTGATCACTGATTTTGACAATAGCACAATGTTAATGGAACCTACTAAGAGCCTGACATGCACTTATGTCGTAGGCATGGATGAACTAGAGCAAGTTCATCACCAACTATCTGATGATAAAAATGATGATACCAATTGGGAAGAGTTGGAGATCCTTAAGAATTTTAAATAAAATCCCTAGAGTTGAAAACTCTACATGCCAGCATAGAATATGCATTCTTAAAAAATGACAAGTTGGTCATAATCAATGCTAAATTTTCTCTTAAAAAAAAAGAAAAATTGTTAAAAGTGGTTACACTAATCTGCCCATGAAGCCAAGGAGGCAACCACAACGATGGTTGAACCCAAAATTGAAGCAAATTGTCAAAGAGAAGATTGAGAAACTCCTTAAGGCAAGGTTCATCTACCCCATTGTGGATAGCAAGTGGGTCAGTCCACTCGTCATAGTGCCAAAGAGAGGTGGTAAACAATAGGTTTGTATCGACTTTAGGCTATTAAACATGGCAACATTCAAAGATCATTTTTTGTTGTCATTCATTGATTAGGTGTTGAACATCATATCTAAGCATTGCTATTATAGTTTTCTAAATGGTTATAGTGACTATAATCAAATCCAGATTGCACCAGAAGATCAAGCCAAAACAACATTCACAAGTCCCTGGGGAACTTTTACATATCGCAAGATGCCTTTTGATCTATGTAATGCTCTTACTACTTTTCAACATTTGGTCTTAAGTATCTTTTAGTAGTAAATAGGTAGTAGAGTGAAAGTTCTCATGGATGGCTCTTCCACTTATGGCACTACATTCGAGTAATCCTTGAACTACCTTGAGCAAGTACTAAAAAGATGTGTGCAAACAAATTTATAGCTCAGTTGGCAAAAGTGCCATCTCATGGTCCAAGAGGGAATTGTTTTGGGGCACCAAATTTCATAGGAAGTGATTGAGGTAGATCCCAAAAAGATAAGGGTCATCCATGGAATCACCCAGTAACTAGAAATTTTCAAAGATGTTTAGTCATTCCTTGGACACACTAGTTACTATTGATGATTCATAGAGAATTTCTCTAAGATCACAAAACCATTGGTTGAGTTGACAAAGAAAGATGCATCCTTCATCTAGACCAAGGAATGTGAAAATGCATTCGAAAGCCTCAAATAGAAGCTTATAGAGACTCCAATTCTAGGAGCACCTAACTGATCTAGACCATTCCATATAATGATGGATGCATGTAACTATACCTTGGGAGCTATGCTTACAAAGTTGGATGATAAGAAACGTCCATACTACATCCACTATGCAAGTCAAAGCATTGTGGGTGCACAACTAAATTACACCACCATGGAAAAAGGACTAATGGCAGTGGTGTATGCTTTGGAAACGTTCAGGCACTATGTGCTTGGATATAAAGTGTTCATGCAACTGATCACAGTGCCATTTACTTCCTCATGAACAAGCCAATGGTGAGCCCTCATGTTATATGATGGTTGGTGATCTTGTAGGAATTTGATCTTACAATGGTAGATTGAAAAGGGACTGAGAACATGGTCACTAATCACTTATCTTGGTTACAATGGGATAATAAAGAGGAGGAGAGTCTACTCTATGACCAATTTCCTGATGAACTTCTCTTTACTATTGTAATAAATGAACAAATGCCTATAGAATCAAAATGGTATGATAGCATCCTAACTTATCTTCTCACTCAAGAGATGCCACAAGATCTATACCACAAGAAAAAAAAATAGTTTCTTCATTGGGCTAACCACTTCATGGAAATCAATGAATACCATTACAAGATGTGTGCTGATGGCTTGGTTTGTTGGTGTGTACTTGATGTAGATCAATTGCACATTCTCTAGGATGCTCATGAAGATCCTTGTGGGGGCCACTATGCTAGGAGACACACAGTCATAAAAATCCTAATGGCAATATACTATTAGCCCATAATCTTTTGGGATGTCCACCAATTTGTCCAATCTTGTGAGCACTATCAACAAGATGATGGAATGATCACATGAATGGAGGGTCCTCAACAGTGGATTTAACCATTGGAACCCTTTGATATATGGGGCATAGATTTCATGAGTCCCATCACACCAATGTTCAATGGGAAGGCATATATAATTGTCATCATTGACTATTGTACCAAATGGGTAGAAGCAACAACCATCACTGATTGTACATCATCCACTACAGCTTGATTTGTATAATGAAATATTATGAATAGGTTTGGCATGCCACGTGCACTAATTTCTGACAATGGAACCCATTTCACAAGTGCCACTTTTTGAAAACTCATGCAACACTTGGGGGTTGAACATAAATTAACAACATCTTATCACCCCCAAGCCAACAGTTAAGTAGAGGTGACTAATAGGGAGATTACAAAGATTCTAACAAGAACTATTAGTAAATATAAGAGAGACTGGAGTAAGAAACTCAATGATGCTAATGAGTAGCGAGGTACCCCTACACTTAACCATACGAATACGAGTGTTCACGCATGATCCGTTTGAACTCTGTGGATAGGCTAGTTGTGGTATCTAGATAGTTACACGTTGATCATAGTTTGCTGTCTTTCCACCTAGGCTAGTATTTGCTTTGTCATGTATGGTTTAGTCCAGAGTGAGGCGTATGATGTGATCCTAAATTAGTGCTAATCCTAGAGACAATGGAAGATAATCTTGATTAAACTAATGAGTAATAGGAAATGAAGTTTAAGTTAGCCTAAGTGCAATGAGCATCCGTTCCTTAATCATCCGTACACATCTTGGACCTCTTGCATGACTACTATTGGGATTACCAAGCGTAGATCCTAGGTACGCTACTGGGTTACCAAGTAGTCACACTTAAATGCTCGTGATTAAGTCATACTCATTCCACAGTTAACAATAGGAATAGTAAATGACGATAAAGAAATATTTAACTAAGAAAACAATAAATAACAATAACAATTAACAATAACAATTAAATAATTAAACTAAGTGAATGCTGTAATGATGAAGAAATCTTGATCTTTATTTTCGGTCATGTGCACATCCAAGTACGTCACACTCGAATAAAGGTTCCATACAATTACAAGCATCACATTGCGGGCATGCACTTGGGAAAATAATCTAACTCCTATGGAAAAAAAATGCAAGAGCTTTGCTACGACTACTAGAAGGATCCTAAATAAGGAGGAAGGCCCTCTTATTTATAGGCTAGGATAGGTGGCTGCATAAACAGGGCCACGTCGACATAGCCTTGCTATGTCAATGGGCCCACATCGACGTGGCTACATATACGGGGCCCCATATACGTGGCCTAGTCGATTCATCAACTATATAGTGCTTCATCATACCCCCAAGACTGAGTAAAAACTCATCCTCGAGTCAAAGAAAATGAGGAACAAGCTTAAGTGAATACATAGTGGATAGGTATGGGATGATTGACTGACTAGAAATTTATTCATGCTGTAGTGGATATGACAAAATTGGGACACAGACACAAAATGACAAAATTTGTGGAACTCATGGGGTTCTTGATAGTGGTGGCTCCTCCATGGGTGTCTTTCCTTCGTCTTGTGCATCAGGCTTCTGGGATTGATACCATTGAAGAAGCACCTAATGTTTCTCCTCTTCTATTTAAGGATTATGAGTTGTCCATGCTAATGTTCCAATGTTTGATGGAGTTGGCACTTTTCATGGACACGGTAGCTGCGGGAACACTTGATTGGCCTTGACATGCCATGCCGCAAATAGCCATCGTTCCTCTTCATAGGCTTGAGCCCTGACCTCTCCTCCCTTTGCTTGGATAGATTATGCAGTAACAAGAGATTTCCTTCTGCTTTGCATATTTTGCATGAGGTGCTTGGCCTCTGCCTCCTCCAAGTCATTCAATTGCACCTTGAGAAGGTCCTCCTTGTTGTTTTCTTTTAGGGGCCACCTATAATCACACAAAGATCAATTGTTAGTAAGGCTATTGAAAAAAGTTCAATGATTTCATACCTTAATCATTGCCTTTAATAAATGCTGCATTCTTTACTTAGTGTGATTTTAGAGTTAGAAATTTGTCAAGGAAGTTGCCCCAAAATTTGAATGTCAAACCTGGGTTTGAGGAACGTTTGATAAAATAATAACAAAGGAAAGAATAGATTTGGCAATGAAATACTTGGAGGGTATAAGATGATGTGGTGGTGTGCAATAAGTACAAATTACAAAAGTCACGCAAGTGGATCCTCCCCAAAGCAGGTTCCAACCTATATGCCCTTGTGTAACCACACCTTATGATGTTCGTAGGCACTAGAAGGGTTAATTATAATCTATATCGATGCAACAAAATACACACATGTTGATACCATAATGATGAGGTATGAATTCAATGCTATACAAGACATGAGTCACAAATACATGGACAACGAGATGAAATGAATCAGAGAAGGGATTGTAGAGATTGGGACGTGACGTAACTGACTCAGGGCACAATGAATCCTGCATGTAAAGCATGATTAGGGTGTCATTACCCCGTCGTTCCAAGATCGGGACCAAGTCCATTCCTCTAATCAGTGACATCGCATTGTTTCATCCCATGATGAGCAACTATGAGAGTACCATAACAACAAGGCATACAATCACTTGACGTTTTGTTCAAGGGAGGAGTGATTTTTATTTTGTGGAACTTTTCTTGTCTTTTCTTTTTCTCTTTCTTCTCATTTTTTTTCTTTTGAATACTGAATCTAGAGAAGCCACCAATCATCAGGCATGGATGCATGTCTTTCCAGTGGGACCCCCTAGAATAGCATTGGATTTTTGAGTGCCCTTTTGATTACTCTTACTCCCATTTTTCGTTAGATCTACAAGGATCTTAGTACAACCATGTTGCATGATGACTTCCATAGACGTCACCAAAGAGAATCCACAAATCCCCTTGATGTCACACCCTAATCATTCCCTCTTGGTCCATCCTTCTTCATTCTAGGTACAATGAACATAAAATTAATTTTAAGTTTTAAGAATGTTAAGAATATCATTGTACCCAAGAACAGAACCTCTTATTTGTAGAATGGATGAGTGGGTGTAATGGGCTCACTATCCAAATAATTTCCCACTCGAGACTTGATAGCATAGACTAACACCTCAACCAACGAGTCACATGAGTGTTTTATTCATGGATGAGATTACTCATAAAAAGATAAAAAGACAAAAAAGATAAAAAAATAAATTAAAAGGTGAAAAACTGGAAAACAAAAAGTGAAAAATTAAAGAAACAAAAAAACATTTATTAATTTTGTATTGTTAGAATGGAGGATGCCCCCCATAACTAAATAGTTGAACATGGCTAGAATTAATAAATGGAAGGTGGGGATCCTTGCATGTTGAAAATATTGGGACCTAGTCATACTTACCCCATTGGGGTTCACACACTTGATTAGAGTTATCATAGTGGGGAAAGTTATAAGATGTGGTTAATTTATAAGAAGTTGACCCACTATGGTACTTGTGACTGTAAGATGGTATGCAAGGATCAACATGTCTCCCCATGTGGCAATATTCATTGGGCCCCATGGTGGTTGGAGTGTTGATTGGTGGCCTAGATAGAGTAACATGAGGCGTTGGGTTCAAAGAGGAAGATGCACAACAATGTTGGATTTGTGCTGAGTTGGCAGATGCAGTGGTTTCTGAACTATGGTGTCCCTTTCGATGGTCACATCTAAAGAAGGGACGCCTTCGATGTTGTGAAGGACCTCCACTACTATTGATAGTAGCAGCACAAGTAACGTTTGTGGGTTGGTGCTATGGTGCAAAATATTTTGGCATAGCTAGCAGTGATGTAGAAGGGGGTGAAGTATGAGAATATTGAGGTTGAGAAGAAGTGTAAGGCACATGAGGTGGTGATCTTGTTGGAGGGGACACGGGTGGATAGTACTCGAGAGAATGATAATGATGAGATGAGGTAGAGCATGTTGATCCCATTGAAGAAACAAGGTGTTGAACATAATAAGCATTTGGTGCTGCGACATACGAAGGGTATGGTCCAGTTGGTGGTGGCCTCCCCCATGATTGAGGTTTTTGCCACTATGGTTGGACATAAAAATATGAACTCTGGATGTAACATTCCTCCCCAATGCTCATGTAAATGTGACAAGATTGGACATTGACCTTTGGGGTGATCATACAAGCAAATATTACATTGCTACATATGATTGGTAGTTGAGTTCTTATCCTTATTATCTTCTACCCTTTGTTTTGATTGTCTTGTGGTGTTTGTACTGACCTAAATCATCAATGTGAGGTTGGAAGGGAAACAGACACTGAAAGATCGTCGGGTAGCCACAGCTGACCCTGCCTTTGCCTGAGGGAAAGCTAGAAAAGTAAATGAAGGTAGAGTGCCTTGGATGGTCTACACGCAAATCAACTAAGGACTTCTCCAAGCGTAAGCTACGGCTAGCACTGGGGTTATCGTAAATGATGTCTTAAAACATGTAAATGCATGTAAAATGTAAACATGAGCCATAAGATGTAAATGTAAACGTAAGGTGTAAACAAGACGTAAATGAAACTAAATGTGTAAACTGAATGTAAGAAAAAATGTAAACAAAACGTAAAAATAGAACATGAAACAGAAGATGGAAATAATGTTTGGTTGGCGAAATAGAAATAATGTATTGCTTAGAAAATATGTGCATCAGTCAAAGCGTAGCAGCATGTAGATGGCAGGTCGAATGCCTAGCCCCGGGGTGATGTAACGTGATGATGCGATGATGTGATGTGATGAATGTGAGAAATTCTTGGATGTCAACATTTAGGTGTGCTGAGCACCCAAGGATTGCAGGTTCTATCCTCTCTCAGAATTTCTAATCTCTCCAATATTTTGCCCCTGGTTTATGTGAATTGACATGGTATTTATAGGGTTGGGCCGGGCTCGGGCACGAAATTCAAGAATGGAATCAACGGCTGGGAGGTGAGAGGAAAGCAGATCTAGTGACATATGTCCAATGGATAGTTGTGCTTGGGTTGGATGCATATTGGTGAGAGTTGGATTTGTGTTGGATAGTTGTGCATGAGTTGGATTTGTGTCAGATAGTTGTGCACGAGTTGTATTTGTGTCGAATAGTTGTGCACGAGTTGTATTTGTGTCGAATAGTTGTACACGAGTTGGATGTGTGTTGTCAAGCTACATTCTTGACTAGGTACATTGTATTTTACAATTTATGGGTTACTCAAGCCCATGAAAGTACATTTAATTTAGACATGAGGGCCTGAATATCCCACAAATGAAGATTTACAATAAAATGTACAAGGAAAATTCGACCCGTCTTGCTTGAAACTTCTTTGTCCCTGAATTTTTTGGAATTTTCTAGAAGCTGAAATTTTCTAGAATTTTCTGAAATTTTCTGATGCTGAGAATTTTTTGAAATCTTATGATGCTAAGAATTTTCTAGAATTTTTTAGAATTTTCTGGAATTTTCTAAAAGTAGGTCACGCTGGACTCACGCTGCTAGTGTGACCTGGGCATCAGTGAGCATTTTTGGAGTTGAAATCTTAAGTTCTAGAGGCTGAAACTTAGAGAAATCATTAATGGACCTTGAGAGTGACTTGTCCCTTCAAAATTAGACCATTTTGATGCTATTTTGAGGCTATGTTAAGGCTCTGAAAGTTGGTCACGCTGTGGTCACGCCTAGCATGACTGTCCAGCATGACCTACAAAAAAAACTGTGTAGTTTGGCTTAAAATTTGGACTCTTGAATGCTGAGACTTGGAGTGGACATTAGCAACTCTTGAGGATGGCTTGCACCCTTAGATTTGGACCACTTTTTATTTGATTTTGAAACTGTTGGAGCCGCTCACGCTGAGGGCAAGCTAGCTTGATAGTGTGAGCAAGCTGGCTTGGGCAAGCTGGGGATGAGCTCCCTGCCTTAGTCAAATTTTGCCTCCTGAATGCTTGAAAGGGCTTGATTTGTTCTTGTGTGAAAGTGTTAGGCCAAAATTAGTGGTGTTTCATTGGCCCCTCTTTGTTGACGTCTGGAGGAGTCCACTCAAGAGGCGTCAACAAAGAAGTGCAAAACACCATGAACGACCAAGTACCAAACATTAACCATCAACTCTTGGCTGGATGTCATCGCACCATTTTCAAAAGTACATGGGATTGAGGGAATGTGGTTTAAGATGCAAGGGAATCAATTGTAACCAAGGAAGCCAGGAGTTGGTCAAGGGTAAAAATTTCTGTTGGAATTTGTAGGAGAGGAATGCTCTCTTGTGAACAAGTTATGTCATTGGTCCTTGTCAATAGCTGGGTTTTCAACAGACTCGGAACTAAGACATAGGAGGTGCATTCTTTGGAGAAACGGGACTCTTATAGAGTATTTGCGAGGCCCATTGTAAATAGCCAAAGCCATGCAATGATGTGCAACATGGTCTCTTTGAGACACGAGTGTAACTATTTTTCAAAACAATTGCCTTCTTACGTGGGGCTTGTATGAGAAGAGCCAACAATCCATGGTTTGTGATGTTGACGGGGTCATGAAGACCTTTTCCATGCATTTTTCTCTTTGACCCTTTTTTGTTCTTTTTCTTTTTTTTTTGTTTTTCTCATTTTTTTCTTCTTTTCTATTATTTTTTTGCTTTATTTTATCTTTATTTTTCTTTTTTTCTTTGGTCTTTTTGAAAGAGCTTGCTTTTAGTGCTATGCTCGTGTTTGAGCACTTGCATTTTATGTCATGCATTGTGTACTGTGTTTTGCATTGCGACTGCTTAGGGAGTTACAGTGTGCAACAGTGTATTAAGAGTTTTGAGATGAGTGGAATGTATCAAGGGGGATGTAATCGAATAGGATAAGGGAGCATGATGGGGAATAGGGAATGTGTTAGGAGTCGGGAATGTACTTATGAACGGATTGATTAACCCAATCGTGTGCATCAGGAAAAATGTGATACCTTGTTGTCATGATGAAGTGCAACTATGCACGAACACCTCAGAAGTGTCATCCTGCAAACACAACTCTAAGAAGACAAGAAAACCACAAATGAAACAGTTAGCTAAACACTTTAAACAAGGAGATGGAGTCACCACGTGCAATTTTCAAAGCAGAAAGAATCATGAACAACATCAGTTTCATTAGGGCCCATGAGATGAATCATGCAACAAGTCTTTGTGGAACATGAATAGCTAATTGCAGTGACACATCTTTTCAAGTTTTGCCTGGTCTTCAATGATTTCACCAATTTATAGTCTTAGCGGACTGTTGTAGTTAGTTTCATGTCATAATCCCTTGGACGGTGCTAGTTTAGCGTTGTAGCGGATGATGCATTGCTAGTTTATAGTCATAGTGGACTATGAAGAGGCAAACTAGTTTATAGTCTTAGTGGACTCTGGATGCTAGTTTCATGTCATGGAGGATGGATGTAGCAGTTTAGTGTCATAATGGACAAAGCTATGTGGTATTAGTTTTAATTCATGATTCCAGGACTACTCTGTGGTATTAGTTTTAATTCATGATGCCAAGCCTACTCTGTGGTATCAGTTTTAAGTCATGATGCCAAGACTACTCTATGGTATCATTTTTTTAAGTCATGATTCCAGGACTACTTTGTGGTATTAGTTTTAAGTCATGATGCCAGGACTACTCTGTGGTATCAGTTTTAAGTCATGATGCTAGGAATACTCTGTGGTATTATTTTTTAGGCATGATGCCAGGACTACTCTGTGGTATCAGTTTTAAGTCATGATGCCAATACTACTCTGTGGTATCAGTTTTAAGTCATGATGCCAGAACTACTCTGTGGTATCAGTTTTAAGTTATGATGCCAGGACTATTCTGTGGTATCAGTTTTAAGTCATGATGCTAGGACTACTCTGTTGTATCAGGTTTAAGTCATAATGCCAAGACTATTCTGTGGTATCAGTTTTAAGTCATGATGCCAGGACTATTCTGTGGTATCAATTTTAAGTCATGATGCCAGGACTATTCTGTGTCAGTTTATAGTCATAGTGGACTGATGCTTACCTTGCTTGTGTAAAGTGTGATGCTACATGCATGGTCATGCTGTGTATCTGCAAGATCCTGTAAAAAATCAACTAGAAAGAAAACAACGTCACGAGACACCTATTGTACATAGATTTGGAATGTATGAATGAAAGAAAAGCAATACAAAAAGTGATAATTTTAGGTTGTTCTGGGCTGTAAGCTAGTTTAAGGCCTTTTTGGGCCATGTGTTTTTGTAGTTTTATGTTTTTATGTTTGATGTTTTTTAAAATGCAATGTGTAAACTAAGTTGACAAATGTGTAAACAAAGAAAAATGCATGATCTAAGTGAGTGGGAAAAATGTAAACATAAAGGCTAGTGTGATGTAAACAAAAGTCAAAAACGCATATCAAAGGGGTGGGCATAAGGTAGGCAAGCATCAAGCACATTTTCAGCCAAGGGAGTGTCTTGGTCATGTAGTTGCTTCCTAACTAGACATAAATTAGGGAGCATGCAAGGTTTAGGGTCCTTTGGGGGGTTGTCGGATTCAACCACTCATTCGGGTGTATTAGCCTTAAGCGTTGCGTTGGTTGTTGTAGGTGTACCATTAAGAAACTCTACTTCCAAAACTTGCACCATGTCTATGTCGTGGATAGTTGAAGAGGAAACATTATCACCATGTATGATAACTTAACTACCTTCGTATGGAAGGTGGATTTCTTGGTGGATGGGAGAGGAGATGGTCCTTAGTTAAGCTAGCCAAGGCCTGCCTAGAATCATGTTGAAACCTGGCATCTCCTTTGTGATAGTAAAATCTATGCTAGTGGGGAATTGCTCTCCCACTACAAAGCCTAAGTTGATTGTACCCTTGATTGTGACATGTGATCTAGTGAAGGATTTTAGACATGTAGTTTTGGTTGGCCTAATTTCATCTACTAGGCCTAGCTTGTTGATGACGGAGTATAGGACATTTGTTGCTACACCATTGTCAACATGCACTTTGCAAATGGTGCACTGCCCAACACGAATGCTAATGGATAGTGGAGCTGTAGTGACTTACCCTCGTTTGGGGTTGACTTTAACTGCATCATCACGAAAGGCTAAGGTTGTTGAACCCAATTCTTGTGGTGTGGGAGGCAACATTGTTGCATGGATGGATGCCTCATTTGCAAGGATGTCCTCCATAATAGGAATGGAGGCTAAGACCTGGGCCAATGCTTGGTAGTGAGCAGGCGAGGTCTTGACCAAGTCATATAAGCTAAATGTTGTGTTCTTTTGCTTGAGCATTTGCTTTACCTAGGTTAGTGTAGCTACGAAGTCCTTGTCATTAGCCATTGTGTTGGCTTTGACTTCCTCCGTGAAGCTTGAGAGACAGACCTCTCAGGAGGGGGACTTAGGCTTGGTTTTCTTGGGGGTAGGGGCCCTAGTGTTCAATTGCTGTTTGGTAGTTGTGGCCTTTGCTTCAGCCATGGGAGTTGCAAGGTGCTCATTTGTCCTCTTGTGTTCCCATTTGGTGGGCCTACCCAGGTTGCTAGTGGGGTCAACCCTTGAAGGAGGAGGGATTGAGATTTTGCCCACTATTGGGCTTCGGGTAGGTGAGGGGCCATCTCGTTGTGGCACTCTTATGAAGAAAGGTTACTTAGCATTTTTTGCTGCTGCGTCATGCCAGTTTAACGTCTTAGTGGATGATTTCTGTAGAGCCTTAACCACAAAGGGTGTTGTGGATGCTTGGGGTGGCACCTTGATAACAGAGGGAGGCGTCTTGTTTGTGGGGGCTAGGGGAATCCTTGCCTTGATAGGAGACACATGGATCACAAAAGGTTTTTGCATAGGTTTGGGCTTGCCAGCTATGATAATTGAGTTTATGACATAGGAGTCATCGTCTGTGTTGGATTGACTTGCCATGTCAATCACTAGTTGGCCTTGTTCTATCATTCCCTACAGGTCA
This sequence comes from Gnetum montanum, assembly GCA_015680685.1. Classification (NCBI taxonomy): domain Eukaryota; kingdom Viridiplantae; phylum Streptophyta; class Gnetopsida; order Gnetales; family Gnetaceae; genus Gnetum; species Gnetum montanum. The sequence continues at coordinate 71,730 of MNCI01029990.1, read as the reverse complement.
TCCTGCAAGGCATGACAGTTGTTTGTACTGTGACCAACCATTTGATGGTAATGAAAGTATTAGTCCAATTTAAAATGTTGTGGGACCAAAGGCTCATTTGGTACTACTAAGGTGGGGTTCCTTAGTAGCTCGCAGTACCTATTATGTTTTTGGTGGGTAATCTCCGACACGTGTTTATGTTGGCTTTTCTCAGCTTTCAAGAGTTGCTCCAATAGTTGAGAGGGTTGCATCAATAGTGGTGTATACTTTGAGCAATCCTTGTGCTGAAAGTTGGGCCTTGGGGTGGCCCCTGCTAATGTAGGTGAGTTGGTGCCAAAGTTGGAAGCTTTGTTAGCTGGGGCTTTAGGTTGCTTAGCATTTGGGCCCCAGTTGGTTGCTTTTGTGATTGTGGCTATTGTTGCCTTGGTTGTATTTTGCTTGCGAGTATTTTGGTTTTTGTAGGCCACATAAGCTAGGTCATTACTTTTTTGTGCAACCTCTTCTATGTCTTTAATTTGTACAAATGCTTGACTCAAAGTACGGGGTTTTAGATAATAAAGCTTCAATTTAATGAAGTCATTTGCAGCTACCTTAAGGATGGTAAGCAGATATGTTTCAGGAATAGGTTCATGAAGTTCATTCAGGGCGACACTCCATCTTTGGATAAATTTCTGTGTTGGCTCTAAAGGCACCACTGTTGTGAGTAGACGAGTTTTGTTGAATAGCTGGTGGGACCCACTGCCCAATCATAGGTTGTGAAGTGATCGTTGGTGTTTGTTGGATTTGCACTTGAGGTAGATAATGGGTGGATGTGGAAGCAGGTATGACCGATGGCATTCCAATCACTTGAGGTCTAGAAGTCATTCCTGCATTAGTCTTTGCAATGGTATGATGGAAGTAGATGCATTAGTTTGAATGTTGGACTTGGAGAAGATAGGGATGGGAATGGCTACTTCCCATAAGGAAGCTGGTGGTGGAAATATTTTTTCTTCTAGGTACGGTTGAAACAGTGGGTTTGTATGGGCATGGGGGCTAACGGTATGGTATGATTCTCCATGTTTAGATTGGGCTGCAAAGTCATCTTCTTCATCTTGAGGCTCTATGGGAGGTAGCTGTAAGGCTTGAATTCTAGCCATGAGAAGTTGGGATATGAGTCTATGATGGTGTTCAGAGAGTGGGATTATGTCAAATGCTGAAGGGATGAACTCACGACCTCCCTTGTGGATAAGTTCATAATTTCATTTTGCTTCCCTTTCCATACGGTCGATAGGTAGGTTGGCTTGGATTTTGACACATATGAAATTATACTGTTCGGGTGTAAAAGTGGCATAGGTAGGGTCTTTTCCCTATATCCTAAGCAACTGGCGTGTAGGGCCTTGAGGGTTTACTTTTTCTATGACAGTTATGGATTCCGTAGTAGTCACAAGGTTCGAAGTTTCAATGATTGGTAGTGTTACTTGGTTGATTTGGAAGGATTCCATGACAACTGTGAGTAGATAGGGCTAGATGAATGGAGTTGGATTGCAAGCAGTTGCAGCGTGATTATGACACAAATACAACGTGACCAAACTAATCAAACTGGACCAACAGGACAAGCTCAGCGTGACCAACAAGGATAGGAGACTCACAGGGTAAGATGAAAGAGTTTTGATAGGTAGTGTGATTAACGTTTTAACAATGGAAAATTCAGGCCCTCCTTCTAGTGCCAAAAAATGTACTGACCTAAATTTTCGGTGTGAGACTGGAAGGGAAACAGACACCGAAAGATTGTCGGGCACCATAGCTGATCCTACCTTCGCCTGAGGGCAAGCTGGAAAAGTAAACGAAGGTAGAGTGCCTTGGATGGTCTGCACGCAAATCAACTAAGGACTTCCCTGAGCATAAGCTATGGCTAGCATTGGGGTTATCGTAAATGATGTCTTAAAATGTGTAAATGCACGTAAAATGTAAACATGAGCCGTAAGACATAAATGTAAACATAAGGCGTAAACAAGACGTAAACTAAACTGAATGTAAACTGAATGTAAGAAAAAATGTAAACAAAATGTAAAAATAGAACATGAAACAAAAAATGGAAATAATGTTTGGTTGGAAAAATGGAAATAATGTATTGCTTAGAAAAGATGTGCACCAATCAAAGCGTAGCTGCGTTTAGATGGTAGGTCGAATGCCTAGCCCTGGGGTGATGTAACGTGATGATGCGATGATGTGATGTGATGAACGTGAGAAATGATTAGATGCTAACAGTCAGGTGTGTCGAGCACCCAAGGATTGCAGGTTCTTTCCTCTCTTAGAATTTCCAATCTCTCCAATTTGTTTGCCCTCAGTTTATGTGAATTGACAGGGTATTTATAGGGTTGGGCCGGGCTCGGGCACGAAATTCAAGAATGGAATCAATGGCTGGGAGATGAGAGGAAAGCAGATCTAGTGACATGTGTCCAATGGACAATTGTGCTCAAGTTGGATGCATGTTGGCGAGAGTTGGATTTGTGTTGGATAGTTGTGCATGAGTTGGATTTGTGTCGGATAGTTGTGCACGAGTTGGATTTATGTTGGACAGTTGTGCATGAGCTGGATGTGTGTTGGCAAGCTACATTCTAACCAGGTACATTGCATTTTACAATTTATGGGTTACTTAAGCCCATGAAAGTACATTTAATTTAGACATGAGGGTCTGACTATCCAACAAATGAAGATTTACAATGAAATGTACAAGGAAAATTCAACCCGTCTTGCTTGAAACTTCTTTGTCCTTGAGTTTTCTGGAATTTTCTAGAAGTTGAAATTTTCTGGAATTTTCTGATGCTAAGAACTTTATAGAATTTTTTAGAATTTTCTAGATTTTTCTAAAAGTAGGTCATGTTGGACTCATGCTGCCAGCGTGACCTGGGCGTCAGTGGCAAAAATGAGCATTTTTGGAGCTGAAATCTAAAGTTCTGGAGGCTGAAACTTAGAGAAATCATTTATGGACCTTGTCCCTTCAAAATAAAATCATTTTGATGTTATTTTGAGCTTTGAAAGTTGGTCATGTTGTGGTCATGCCTAGCATGATTGCCTAGCATGACCTGCAAAAAACAAACTGTGTAGTTTGGCTTAAAATTTGGACTTCTGAATGTTGAGACTTGGAGTGGACATCAGCAGCTCTTGAGGATGGCTTGCATCCTCAGATTTGGACCAATTTTTATTTGATTTTGAAACTGTTGGAGCTGCTCATTCTGAGGGAAAGCTAGCTTGATAGTGTGAGAAAGATGGCTTGGACAAGCTGGGGATGAGCTCCGTGCCTTAGTCAAATTTTGCCTCCCAAATGCTTGAAAGGGCTTGAGTTGTTCTTATTTCAAAGTGTTAGGCCAAAATTAGTGGTGTTTTAGTGTCCTATCCTGTTTCTTGATTTGGCATAGTTTTTCCTCTAATAATGTTGGCATATTCTCCACATCTTTCATGTACCCAATCCATCATCTTATTTATCTTTGCCTCAATTTCATCTAGTGATTGTATTCCACCTCCTCGAAGTGAGTTGATTTCTCCTCTTCATGATCATGGACCCTTGTT